>JAEQBH010000790.1:0-243820 GCA_016808115.1 Tetrastigma voinierianum
TATATCCTTTTGGTGGGGCTCTAAGGCTGAGATTTAATTCACATTGGATGGATTGGAATAGACTGTGTTCACAAGGAAGACAGGTATGGGTTTCATGATCTTTGTTCCTTTAACCTCACTATGTTTGAAAACAAGGGGTGGTATGGGTTTTGGAGGATTTTTGTTGGAATTTGAAGATGAGAGAAATAAAGAAAAGTAGAAAAACCATATCTTCAAACATTAAAAATGTTTATAAATAGGTTTTACAAAGAAATAAATAAATTAAAATAAAAAACTAACTGACCCTTAATATATTCACAACTAACTCTTCATATTTATCACATTAACTAAAAATTCTTAAACAATCCTATACCCTTCCACTCATAATTAAATAATTAAATAAATCAAAGACTTTCCTAAATTAAATAAATAAATAAAACAAAGACTTTTCTAACTAATAGAAACTATTGAGAGGCGGAGTGAATCGATCTTGACATTTTTCAGTACTAAAGGGGGTGTAGTTTGGAGAATTGGGGATGCGTCCTCTATCCATGTTTGGCAAGGCCCTTGGTTAAAGGAATATTGATAACTTTCAAATTGAAAGACCTGTAAATTTGATCTGAATTTTAGCTTGGGATGTTGAGTTATTGCATGAACTTTTCCTTCCTATTGATGTACAAAATATTTTACGCATTTCTCCTTTGCCATTACGACAGGAGGGTAAGCTATACTATACTGTCAAATCCGGTTATAGAATTGCTCCGGAACGAGGGAATTAATTGATATGTATCATACCAACTAGTTTTATGGGCACTAAAGATTCAGCCAAGAATCAAGGTATTTTTATGGAAGGTTTGCAGAAATATACTCCCAACTAGTTCTGCACTTTGTGAATGGAACCTCAATATTTCTTCAAATTGTGTTTTATGCAACAACTAGTTAGAAACTTTGAATCACTTGTTCTTGGGTGTCCTTTGCACTATCATATATCCTGGCAATTTTCAACATATATACATATATATGCTTTTTTGGTGTGTTTGGCAGTGGCGAGTCAAATAAACGCATATGTGAAGAGTTAAATAAACCAAATAGAATCTTTCATGGACGTTCAAATTAACAAATGAGTAATAAAATTGAGGTGATTCGATACAGCGCTCGCTTTAAGCAATTTCGATATCGTATTAAATGACAGCTCTGATCCGTTCAAGTTATTAGGATTTGGATTTAATTTGAATATCATGCATTTAATAGTATAAAATGTAACCTTGATGCCTCTCTATTTGATACAAATCAATTAGTAGATTTAGCTGTTCTATGACTTGCGCTGGAGTTAATAATATATATGAGGAAACGATTAATAAAGGATTACAAACTCCTATTAGATTTAGACGGTTATTCATCATTTATCCGGTAGGCTCTGTTAAGAGCTTGCAGTTATCATGCTAGTCCTTATGTATGGTGCAGGGTTCCTTCTTTTATTGAACCTTTGCTACTGTCTGTTTTATTTATTAACGTCTCTCTTCTTTGTTTAAAGCATATTTGCGCCTTTTTGATTCTAAAATTTGTTTTCTGGATAGAAAATACCAAATATTTTGGTTTTCTATTTAAATTTGAAAAATCAGAATTAAGTTATACAAAAATGAAAAAACAAACAATTTAAAGTCTGAAAGCAATTTGATTTTAGTAATAAGCCAAAAAAACAAAAGCCCTCTAAGTTAAAAACATATGAGGTTCCTCTATAGATTTGTGTTTTACAAAATATCGGAAAACAATTTCTAAAAAAACTATTTTCCAAAATAATTATCAAACAAAGATCGAAATTTATTTCATTTGAATTATTATGGAAAATGAAAAAAATTAAGCAAAATAACAAATTATTAAAATTTAAGTATTTTCTTGGTTGTTGTGCAGAAGACACAGGATAATCATAAGTACATGGCTTTGGGTTTTTTCTCTCATATTTCCAAAACATTTCTGTTTCTTTCTTTCTTTCTCATGACTACTCTTGATTAATTCAGTCTTAATTCTTACTAAGGACACAACATTTCCCAAGTTTATTTCTTAACGCATTTTCCTCTCACCTTTTTTCCTTAAATTTTCCAGGAATCAATAGCCTAAATATGTAATAAAAGATTGACAAAACATATTGGTTGGTGATCATCGTCGTCTAGAGTGGTTGAACAGCAATACAATATTTTGTACTAAAGCATCCAGCCATGTGATTCTCACTAGTCATAGTAATGTAAAGAAAAACTGATGAAGAGACAGAATCTTTTTTCTTTTCTTTTTAGAGGTAAATTTGTACCCTTCCATTTCAAGAGAAAATAATATAAACTATACACAAAAGTTTGTTTGCCGACTCAACATCTTGATTTTTTCTTCTTTATGTTTTTTTTTTTGTTTTTGTGTTGGAATTCAGACTCAGATTTCTTCATGGACAGCCCAAGCTACAAGGATTAATCTCCTTTTTTCATGAACAATCAATGGATCTTCTTCTGGATTTCCCCATCCTCATTTTTTACCAGCTTGGATTGTGATGTTAATTCTCTATAGATGGCAGCCCAAACCTTTAGCTTCTGATCCTTTCATGATTCTTAGCCTCTTGCAGGAAGAGATGAACATGCTGCAATAATGACATAGAACTGTAAGTTGAGAGAAAAGAGAGAGAGAGAGAGAGAGACTTACTCCCATGGAACATCTCCCACAAGCATCCAATCCCCATCTTTGTCTTCATAGGTAGGTACATATTCTGAGCCATTATAGCCTTCTCTCTCAGAGTACTCGCCTGAAAATCAAAACAACAAAAACCCTAATGATCAATCTCAGAATCCCCAAACCCTAATCAAAATAACAAAATTACCCACAAGCATGAAACCATGGTGCTTACCAACACTGAACTTGAACATCTCTTCCAACCCCTTTAGGAGCTCAGGATATCCTTTGTACCCCTTTAGGTCAATCTTTCTGAGGTAAGGAGCTCCATCCATGCTCACTTTCACAAACATTCCCCCTGCTTCGGCCTCGGTTTTCTTGGTCTGGAAGCAGCTTTTCCGGTAAGATCGGACCGGCGGCCACCCTACTACTTGTGCCCTACAGTCATATTCCACATTCCTATTAGTCCATCAACCAAATATATACATATATAATGAAACATGCAACCAACGTACATGTTGGCCTTAAAAGTAAACATAGTTATTAAATACACATATATAAACCACATATCCTTACTTGAGGCAGGAGCAGTTTCAGTCGGACGATTTCCGTCATCGGAAACATCAGAGCTTCCCCAGACCCCCGACTCCTCGTTCATGTCCGGCAAGGCTCTTTTGTTGCTCATCTTCAAGCTAGGGGTAGCCTCCTTGGTGCCCGGTAACCCTAATCTAAGCTCTGTGGCCTCAAGATTGAGATCTTTCTCATATACAACCATGTTCTCCATCTCAACTAAAACTGAGCTTCTGGACGTAATATTTCGGTGACAATCCGGCGAATTGTTGGATATTGTAGGTACAGAAGTGTGTGTTAGGCCAAAGGGAATGACTTGTTATTTTATAGATGGAAGAAAGCAATGAAGTGAAGGGCAAAAAAAAAAAAGGGCTTCAAACTCTTGCTGTTACAACGCGTGCATGACACTTGCAATCAATGAGAAAATAAAATCCAAATTCTTTTCTCAGAGGGCGAGTGGATTCACGCGACTGGAAAACGTGTGGGATAATGACATTAGGGTTTGGAACCTCCATGAATGGATTTGGACAAGGGCAGCTAAGGTGTCTCTCACATGAAGGGCACACATGAGGTGGTTTTGTCCTAACACTTCAGCGACAAGGTTGGGACAGAGCTATTTGTCCCAAGACAGCTGGGATGCATTTGAAGGGGAAGAAATCCAGCCGTTGGATGAGGATGGGCAGGTGAGTCCAATAGTGGACCCTACATGAGTAGTAGTTCATGGGCATGGGTGGCTAATCTGTGATTAAGATGTTGATGACAATATGTGGGCATGCATGGTCCAAGCCCCGGCCATTCCCTTTAATAAAGATACAATTTTTTTAATAATAATTTCTTAATAATTGTCTTTTCATCAATTAGGGTTCACATTATATATAGATAAGCATTAACCTGTAGGGAGCTCAAGTTGGTCTGTTATTGGATTTGCTGATCTTTAATAGTCATTCGTTTGAGTCCCGTGGATGATAGAAGAACATATAATCAATGCTTCCAAGTTTCGACGAACTTCATAAAGAAAAAGACAAAGAAAAAAATGAAGCATCCTATATCTATCTTAAAAATAGTTGAAGTTAATTTGTATGAAAATTTACTTGGGTTTATGAGTTTTTGGATAAAAATAGATTTTTAAAAAAATTACGAATATGGGTTAGCAAAATAATATCCGGCCAATATATTTAAGGTATATCGGCAATACATTATTATCACGTGCAGGTCGGTGAATTGTTGGAGATGAAAATTTAAGCCCAGTTCGCTGGGCTAGTCCGCTCCATATGGAATTAAGGTTAGTTTGAGTTGTTAATTTATTAGTCCAAAAATATCGGGTAAAATTTGGCTCAACCTGATATGGCACAACTTTATAAGGCAATTTGACACGAAAAACAAAGAATAATTTGGCCCGACAAGTCGGTAACTAGCCCAACATCCACCTTTAGCTAGCATTGAAATTTTTTTAAGTTAATATCGTATTCTTATTCTGATATTATTTTTTTTTAAGTTAATATCGTAATTATTGATTATAATATTATAATTTTTTTAAATTAATACGATAGTCCTTAATCATTATATTAACTTAAGATTCTATGGGAGGAATTTACAACTTTGAATATTTGCTTAAACTATTTTAGTATTTAAAAAAAATTATATTAATTTGTGACAAGACTGGATTTCTCTATTGGTCTCTCAAGTTCATTGTATCATGGTTATAAAAGTACGCAAAACGCCTCATTAATGGAGGATTGGACCTTTTTTTATCAAGCTACAAAGTACTTTGAGTCAGTTGAAAATCGTTACATATCTGCACATTCTAATAGTGAAATCACCTGTACTTCTTCCACTCTGTTGGCAATTGTTTGATCTTTGTAGGCATATAAGTTTGTGCTAAATTAGGGTTTTAAGCAATATTCTTGGATTCTTATATCATTTTTGGCCTCATTTACGATTAAAGACTGTATTTTTTAAATATGTTTTTAATTTATATATAAATGCTTGAAATAGGGAAGAATATTTACGTAGAGAAATGAATTACTTTTTAAGTAAACATATGAAAATGATGTTTTAAACATGGAGATGGGGATGCAAAGTAGTTATAAATTATTATTATAAATGAAATTAGTTTCTCCCAGTTCAATTGTTTTACTAACGGAGTATGTTTGGAAATTTATCTTGGTATCTAAATGTCATGTGTATGCGTATTTATAAAGAAATAGATATAATAGCATGTGTTAAGTAAAAATGTATTTAATTAAAAAAGATATTTATATCTTGATTCAAATATTTGGTGGTCATAATTTTTTAGAGATATTAGAAAATTTGTTTTTGAAGATTATTGTGATTTTTTGTTTAATCGAACTTGTAGGTTTCCTTTGTAGTCTCCTTTCACAAAAATGAAAAAAGATAGATCCATATATAAATTTAAAGATTAATGCTTCTCATTTAACTAATCAATTCTTAAATTGATGATGATTTTGCTTATAGTTTCTTTTCTTTTTCAGAAGAATAATTTAGTGGGCAAAATTCTTTTAGTCTACATTTTGTTTGTTCTTGTAAAGTATCTAGGAAATAACAAAAATGTCAAGGCTATGTTTTGCTTCACAAAAAAGTTGAGAGAAAATACAAGAAAAGGAAAATAAATAAAAAAAGTAAGAAAAAAGAATTAAAGAAGGGAAATAAAAAATTAGGTTTAAAGCTAAAAAACATATTTATTTACTATTTGAAATTTATTTCACTTGTTTTAACTTTTGATTACAGGTTAAATTAATAGCAAAATGCATAAATTTCTTATTAGTTTTAATCGCATTTATTTTTATTTTTTATTGATGAATTAAACATGTTAAAATCATTTTTTAAAATACTTTTTGGGAATCAAACATAATATAAATAAAATGGATTTTTCATCTTTAGTTTTATTATGAAAAATATAAAAGAAATAGTTAATATAATTAAAACTAATTAGAACTTACATATTTTTACTTAATCTTTATACAACGGAAAAATATATATAAAATAAATTTGAACAACCATATAAAAATAGTTTATTAATCTTTTATGTTATTTTATTTTTCTTCTCTTTTACTTTTCTTCTTTATTTTCTTTCCTTTCTATTTTTTGACGTAGCATATAGCGCGATTAATGAATACATGATTGATCAACAAGAATAACACGTCTCAATCTAAAAACTAATTCTCAATTCAAATAACAAAATAAAACAAAAACTTTGATTTTTTTAGTAAATTGATAAAAGTGATAAAAATATTTAAAACAAACTGTAAAATATATTTATATCCTAAAAATAATATATGTATAACCTTAAAATAAAATAATATTTAAAACAATAATATGAAATAAAAAATAATATCTAAAAAATATAATATCTCAAAGGCTCAAGGATTTTGGTTCATTTTCATTTATTTTTACTAAAAAATTTTAGTAACTAGAGGCAATGAGCTGTCGTAGCTACACAATTAATTCCAAATAATTGCTGGGGAACATAATTAATAGTGGTACGGAATATATTGCATTTTTTTTAATTAGTGGACCGACAACTATCAAAACATTAATTTATGTAAATGTTGGATTTAAAACAATATAATGATTGGTATTAAAGGAATAAAGAAAGATAAAGCAATTTGGAAGTCAAAACTAGATAACTTTAGATTAGGTGTTCAATAAGCCTAGTGTTTAGAATATTTGGATTTTTACCAATCAATGATTTGCTTTGAATACGTGTTCTATTTACTTTTCATTGAAATCCACTTTAGAAAAAAGTTGTTTTTTATTAATATTTTAGCACTAATTAATTTTATAATTTAGTAAGTGTTTGAGAAGTCAATTTAATTACTTATGGTAATTTAATAATTTAATTTAGTTATTAAAAATAAATTAAATATGTTAAGTAAAATAATTTTTTTTGACATCTATTTATTTTGTATATAATATTATAATATATTTTTTATAAGTAAAATGATTTTTTTTGAAGTAAAATGATTTAAAATTAAGAAAAAGTGTGCGTGGGTGCTCTTAATCATAAATAATAAGAAAAAAAAAATCAGAATCCAAAAATGGAAAATCAATTTAACAATTACTCATCCTATAAATATTTCAACTTTTGTGCAAATGACAATTTTTATTCCCTAACTGCCTATCACTAAAGTAATACTTAAAACTCAATAAGATAGTATCTAAGCTTTATTAAGGAAGTACCTAAGTTATTACCTCCCTTATGAACATTTTAAGAATAAAATTCCTATTAACACAAAAGTTAAAGTTGTTTTTGTATTAAGATGATTTTCCTTAATTTCTTAGATTCTGGTTTTCTAAGTGTTTTTAAGGTCTTGTTGAGGTAAATGATTTAATTAAACACTTATTTTATAAGAGCTTATTAGATGAAGCTGTTATAAGTATTTTATTTCATAACCTATTTGTGTTTGTATCAGTATTTAAAAAGCGACTTTATGTATATTTTCACGTAAAATTTTAAAACTTTTATTCATTTTTACATAATTTTAGATTTATTTTCTATTTTCTATTTTATTTTATTTTTCCATATTTTTTAAATAATTTTTTACTTATTTTTACATCTTTGTCGAATGACAGTTTTGTAATTAAAATGATCAATTTTTTGGGTTTATATAAGGCTTTTAAGATTTGTTTTGATAAATTCACCATGAAAACATTGAAATAGTAATATGAGCTTTATAAGGTGAGAATTCATGGATTATTTTATAACAGCTTTTAATCTTTATAATTTTTTTATTAAAAATATTTATATGAGAAAAGTAAACTGAAATAAATTATAAATAATTTCTAAAACTAATGTGATGAAAGCGATAATACAGCACTTTTCGAGAAGAACTCCCAAATTTTTTTAAAGGTGTCATTGTACGTTACTATTAACTTTGAAGTAATACTATGAAGTTATTTTAATTAATTCATCGAATACATCCTTAATTATTAATACTTATGTATTGAGACACAATCTTTCGTAATATATAATCCTAAATAAGACAAAGAAATTAATATGATTCATTTAACCGACCATGCTGATGCACTGAACCTTTCCAAGCATGGCAGCCATAAAAATGTGGGTGCATTAACTGACAAAGCATTGAGACATTATGTATTGTACACAAAATGGCCCTTACTGTTCTTTTCCAAAAAAAAAAAAAAAAAAAAAAAGTATAAAAAAGGCCCTAACTGTATTAGCAAGATGGATATGGATATAATAAAAATCCCCTAATTCTTAAAAAAAAATAAAAAATAAAAAATAAAAATCCCATAATTGTATTAATTGTGGAGGGTTGCCCTAGAATAGACCCCTCCACAAAATAGCCAAAGGCCACCTAAGGAAGGACCATAGACACTAGGGTCCACAGCCACAGCCCTAATGATTTATGACACCACATTATTATGAGCCAGAAAAAGTGTGATTTGGTGTACCCATTTGAAAATAATTAGAAGGTGGTATCCCCTAATTGGATGCTTTCATTATTTTATTTGCTCCGTACTTGGCTGCAGTGTTTATCGTGGGCACGATAACTGTAACATCATAGGTGCGTCTTCTGGTCCTCTCGTGCTAGAAAAGTCCTCTCAATGCTCTAACACTCCCATTAGATATGGACTAAACTGTCTCACGATATTCTAAATCCAGCTCATGTATCGCTTTAATGGGCGAACAATTCAACCCTTGAAAGATATTATAGTTCTTGGTAGTGAAGAGTCGACATCGAGGTGCCAAACCTTTTGGTCGATGTGAAATTGGCTTAATAACTAGTCATTCAAAAAACACTTTACTAGTACTGTTTAGAAGCTGAAAAGTGGTAAGAAAAGAAAATAGAAAAAAAAAAAGAAGAAGGAAAAGAAAAAAATAAATTTAAACTTGATAAATTAATTTTATATGTTTATACAAACTGAATTTATTTTGTTTTCTTTATTGTATAAGAGTTAAGATATTTACAAATATATAAAATGTGAAGAATTTTATTATATTTTATTTTTAACATATTTTAACGAAATCGGCTTGTAGAAAATTATTTTCTTAATATTTTTTTAACTTTATAATACTTCGGGTTCAAAACAAGTCTTAGTTTTTTGTAGTGAGATTACTAAAATATCCTTTATTAAAAGATATAACTCGAAGGTTCACTTAATAATGCGGTGGAGGCCCCAGGATTGATTGTGAGAACGAGGTCGCGAAATAAGTTTTTATAAAATTCTAAATGTGGGCTTTGGTTTAATGGTTTATATTTCGCATTTGATAGAGCAAAGTCTTAGCGAACGGTTTGATTCTTAGAAACTATAAGGAAATTTAAAAATAAAAAATTCAACAAAGGCACTTACCCCTATAGGCACTAATTAGATCCACCCCTAACTATGATAATACCAAAAGTTTAGTAGTAAGGTCGATTAAGGTAATATCAATGTTTTTAAAAATCGAATCGGTGATTGAATCGAAAAGGATTCTGGGTTAGCGATTTAAATTCGAATCGATTATCAAAGCTACGTCAAATCGATTCATCGAAATAAGAAAAAGATTATCGATCGACATTGTCGGTTTGACAAGGTCTTTAACTATTTAGGTAATATTTAGAAATAAAATTTTGACACAAAAAAAAATAAAATAAATTTCAAATGAGTAGAAAGTTAATTAAGTTAATTTTCCTGAATTTTGATTTACAAATTAATTTTGAATGGTACATGAAAACACAATTTTCACCTATGAGCTGTTCTTGAATGTGTGGCTAGCGTATGGATTCCCTTTCAAACAAGGCCAGCCAATTCATCATGGGTTTAGCTCCCCACACGAGTCCTTCTCCGACCAGTTGGGCCCCTTCTAGCCCTAATCTCCAGCTCATAGCAGTGCAGGTTCTCCAGCTTTGGACGGATTTAGGTTTTTTTTTTTTTTTTTTTTTTAATTTTTAATTTTATTTTTAAAATATTAAAATAATTTAAAAATAAAAGTAATGTTATTGTCATGAATAATAATATCGCGATCCGCTTTTCCATTTTATTTACGTCTTCACATACCACAATTTATTAGCCATTATATATATCTTTAAGCTCGGTTTGGAATGATCCAGTATATGCATTACAAATTGCTTCTTTTTTAGTGGGTTCCACCTATATATGCTTTGTTGATTTATAGTTCGAATTTGGTTTCAAGCTTATGTCGCAACCGAAGGTCCACGGTGCGACTTTCGTAAAAAGAAAAAATTGAGAAGAAAATAGGGATATGTTGTAGGTATGGATATTTCAGCTTGAGTATTTTCACAATATCAATATTTTAGGATTTGTCTACGATACATTATCTTCTATGTCATTCTCCAGTTAAAGTAGTGAAATTTTTTAACTGTCGGTGGTTTTTTAACTACTCATCCCAATGTTTTTTCTTTGTTTTTGTATTTCATTATTATGTCATTGATCATAACATGCTCAATTCTTTTGTTAGCTCTGGAACACTCACAAGTAGCTCAGTTGATCAGATCACGGGTTTGTTCTCCTATGATAATAGATTCGAATCCCTTTATGACAAGTTGGTCTAGGCACCCATTGGTGGAGCTTCAGCGCTATATACATTCATGGGGCAAAGACATAAAAGAAAAATTTCAAATTTACCCTTTGTTTCCAACGGGTCCAGAGCCATCAGTTTGCTTTTCAATGATAGCAATTCAAGTTTCTTTAGGGCAAGTTGGTTCGAACACCCCATTGACGGCTAACATATATCCATGGGCAATTACCCATGGTGCAGACAAGACACCAATGGTTGTCAAAAAAATTATTTTTTGATAAACTGACAATTTGATTCATATCTATTATAAAGACGAGAAACAAATGAGAAATATAAATATATAAATTGTAGTAGTGAAATGGGTCTTTGATTAACTTATTATCCGACTAAACTTCAATACCATAACGAATTAATAATTTTCTTGAAAAATTAACGTTACCCACAAACTTTAAATTTATATTTGAATATTTTTTAAAAGAAAAAAATAGAAAAGAAGTATAATATGAGTTTATAACATGAAAGAGATTGAAATAGTAGAGGCCTAGGTCCTTGTTACATCACAATCAATTTAATCTTTGTTAGTTAAGCAATAGACAATACACTCGTGGTGTCTTGATGTTTAGGTTTGACTGCAAAAACGTCCCTTTGAGATTTGATGACAATGAATTTAGGATAAGAAATTAATGGTGGTCCACCAACATTATTTGGATCATCTACCACATTATGATTATATATTTTTTTTGAAAAGTAAAAATAATTTAAAATTTGATTCTGATTAATATATTCGTAGAAATATAAAATCAAGAAATTCCCAAAAATCGTAATAATAAAATATCGTTTAGGTTAATAGTATAACGAAGCATTTCAAGCGCATACGTTTGATAGTTAAGTCTGTATTTGATATTATTATTATAGTATAATCTTTTATTTCAGGTTATGGCATCTTGGCGGTATTGATTTGATTTATTGTTTTTTGATCGAATATCTTTTGTTTGTTCGAATCATTGCCTTGAATAAACATTCTGTATGACGGCAGCCCAATGGGTTGTATTGAGATATGTAATATTTGTTCTTATGAGAGCCGGCAGCAATGTGCGCGTAGGCGACGAAATGATCGTATCACGTATTAAGGCGACATTAAATCGTGAAAAAAGCGTATAAAAGCACAGATACGTGTGGAACGGCACATTAAGAAAAAAAAAATAGAAAAAAGGTATAAATGGGTGATTTCAGGTAAAAAATGATAAAAAAATAACCTCTCACTGTTTAAAAAAAAGAGGTTAGCTAGAAAAAAGTTGACAGAAAAATATGTTAGAGTTTAAGAGACAAAATTATACTTATATTTAGTAACAATATTGCAATTTAATTGTACATATGCAATGTTTTAAAAATTGAATCGGTGATTGAATCTGAATAAAAGTTCTCGATTAACGGTTTAGAGGCCAAATTGATAGTCAAATCAATGATTTGACCGATCAAATCACTCGATTTGTCTAATTTTAAAACATTGTATATATGTATATAGTTATTTGAATGGTCAGCTTCAATTCACTTGCACCTACCTATCCTTATCCATATATTAAAAAGTGTCGTTACATCAACATTTCATCTTAAATATAATGATAGGTTATAATTTTATTAATATTGTGTTCTATGAGATTTCTCAAATTTTTTTTTTTAATTATCAACTATAATTTTAATGACAAAGATATACGCAAGAGAGGACGTAAGTAAGACCGAGGGGGCGCAAATGTCCCCCTCAAAATTTTTTTTTCAAAAATTTTTTTCTTTGTTTTTAAGGGGAATCCGACTTGGGAAGGAAAATATGTCCTCTCAAATCCATAAATCTTATGTCATTAAGTTAAAATGCCTAGCCTCTAATTTCTAGTTCAAAATTTATAAGTTTTAAATCAATTTATTTATATTTGATTGGAGTCTTAAAAAATTTGAGGAAAAATCAAACGAAAGAAAATAGGAAAAAAAAAATTTCATAAAATATTTTTTTATTTCCTATCTCAAATTCAATTTTATTTGTTTAAAAATCATCAATATAAATACTAAAATATTTAAATTTCCTAATTAAGAAATTTATTTATATATGATTTTTAAAAATTTATAATTAAATCAAAAATTATTTCCCTTAACATTTTCAAGAATCAAACTCGATATTTTTAACATATACATTAGTTTGAAATTCTGGCGTTGTCATTAAGCTATCGTCTTGTATGCAATTAAGTAAAAGCGTACATTACTTATTTAAATTTTTTTATCAGCAATTAAATATGAAAAAGCAATTATAACATTTATATTTTAACTTGTATCTTTTTAAAAACAAGCAACGGCCCTGGCATTTACTTACTCAAGCTTATTTTAGATCCTTTTTGTTCCTTACTAGAATTTAAACATTATTTTCAAATATATACATCACTGTAGAAATTATTATTATTATTATTATTATTTTTCACAAAAAAGATGTTATTTTGGGACAATAGTAATAAATGGAACAGAGGCCACACGATGCGTGTCGAAGACGTTGAAATAACGTGATAAGATGGGGTCGGCGGAAAGCGTGGTGGAGGAAATCAAGACGGTGACAGAGAGAGGGAGGGTGGGGCCCACCACACGAGTCCCTCTTCTGACAGGCTGTCATGGACGACGACAACCCCATCTTGTTTGGGAAAAGAGGGGACGTCGTTTTCATATATGAGCAAATTAATTGCTTCCCATCTTGCCCATGCGCCCAAGATCCGTCCATATCCATTGTCTTTGGACTCTTGTTTTTCGGCTCTTCTTCTTGTGTACCTCCCCTCACTCTTATTTGATTCTCCTTACTTTCTTTGAACAAACATGTATCCAAATACTTCAAGAATTAATTATATAACTGGTGTCTCAATTTTTTTATTTTTTCTATTTTGGTTCTAATGTGACGTATGTTTAATGTTTTTACTTAATGCTCGTGTTTACTTTCATAGTTATTCTTGTTCGGCGCACATTAAAAGAAGTTAAGCTCTAACATGTGGAGTGTTTGATAGGGGTTTAATGGATATTTTTCCATATGTGACGATACTGTCACGAATTTGATATGATTGAGTTATGGAATGTTAGGGTATCTTGGAGATTCGAAAAAAGTTTAGAGCAAAATAAGAGCGTATAAGGTAAAGCTGAAGATATTTAATATCTGCTATAAAGCGTAATTGTTCTGACGAGTTTTGAAAGTTTAGTATGTCGTGTTAATTGGTTAAATCAACAATCACAAATCGCATTTCAAACATTACAAAGTGCAAGATCTGTAGATAATAAGCTGATGTTTGGTCGTATGTTGATTCGAACATGGCTTTTTTAGATTGAATCTTTACTTAAGATTTGAATCTGTAAGCATATTGACGAATATGATTTGATTTGATGACTATATTGAATTGAATTTTGTCATTGAACTTGCAAGATCTGGAATTTGTGGTAAAGATAATACAATATTTTAATCCATCATGCGTAGCTCAGTTGGTTAAAATGTTCAATGTTTAAAAATGTTAGGACATAAGGAGGAGAGAAGTTTTGGGTTCGAGTCTTCATAAGGATAATTTACTACAATGTAATTGAAAGTGAGTAGTTGTAAAAAAAAAAATATAATTTACTATAAAAAATGAAAAAAGCGAAAATGAAAAGGATTAAAGGTCGTAAGTGCTTTCATGAAGTTAATGGATTGAATGTATTAATAGATTGTCTAGGTCATTACTTGATCTATCATATGTTAATGTTTGATCGAGACATATATTTAGATTTGTTTTATTTATTATCTGTAAACATTATTTTAGAGTGAAAAACGAGGAGAATAGACAATTCAATTTGGATGTTCCCAAATCTATTTTCTAGTTACTTTATATATATAATAATCTCAAAGATCCAAGGATCTTTTGCCTTGAATCTTGACAGTAAGAGAAATGTGAACTTCTTTTCTAAGATGTCTTTCTCTATTAAATTAATCAAACATGTTAAATTATAATGAATTAATTGTTTTAGAGCTTCAATTAATTAATTAACTAATCCAGAAAAAAAGAATTTATAAGCTCTTAACAATTTATGTTTTTAATGAAACGTCTTTATTCAAATATGTAAAAACACCAAATGTCTGCTTGAAGGTGAAAGCCAAGACTATGAGGTCATAATGTAGATTGTTGAAATTGAAACCTCAATTGGGAACAAAGAAAAGAAATTAAAAAGTCCTTATTCCAATGAATTAATTAAAAATACATAACAAAAGTCTTTATATAAGCATAAGCTTATTAGAAGAATCTTAAAAGAAAACAAAATCTAAAGTGCTAAGAAAAAGGAATCCTACCAATAATAGGAAGTAATTTAATTTAACATCCCCTGTTATAAGCATCGAGTTTTCAGCTAGAAACGAACGGAAAAAAAATCACGACTTGGTAAAGAAATGCAAAAATTTGAAGAAGAATCGAAAAACAGTAGTGGTGCATTACTTAAAATGATGTGTAAGGTGACAATCAATTTCAATGTGCTTTGTTCGTTCATTAAAGACTGGGTTGTGAGCAATCTGAATAGCACTTTTGTTGTCTGTGCCTTAGAATTAGGATAAGGAATGAAATACTTCGATATCACACAAAATAATATTCCTTAACCGACAATCTCTTTGGTAGTAGATGTCACAGCTCAATATTTCGCTTTAGTTGAAGATAGAGAAACAATAGATTGTTTCTTACTCTTCCAAGAAATAAGAGAATCACCAAAAAGATACAAAAACTAGTACCAAATTTGCGATAAGTGGGGTCACTGCCATAATCAGCATCAGAGTATGCACGTAGCTCAAAAGAGGAGGTAGATGAAAGTAGAAGACTCTTAAGCGTACCTCGAAATGCAAGTAAAATACGAAGAACAAGCGCCCGATGAGCGTAGTGGGAGCGATAAATTGACTAACAACATGAGCAGTACATAAACGATATCGAGGACGAGATTAATAGTAAGATATACGAGCTCCCGACAATAGTACGGTATATTGTAGGATATGATAAAAGGCACACCATTAGGAATACTTTGCATTAACCTCGAGAGTATCAATAGTCTTATTATTAGTAAAGTCTAGTCCGCTCGAGAATATTTGCAGCATATTTTGGTGAAATAAGATATCCTCTAGGTAGTGGAGGCTACCTCGATACCTAAGAAATATATTAGAGGACTCGTCATTCATTTCAAATTCTTTAAGCTAATCGCCTTGAAAACTAAAATACCATCAACATCATCACCATGTAATCATGTCATCAATATATAAGAAGAAATGATCGACCAACAAGAAGAGAATCCATAACTATTAGCAGCAAATCTAAGACGAGATCACAATAGAAAATTTCTTAAACCAAGCACGAGGTGCTTGTTTTAGGCCATATAATGCCTTCCTGAGTTTGCAAACATGTCCAAAATCATGAGAAAGCAGGAGGGACTCGAAAGTATAAACTTCTTTTTGAGACCGCCATTTAAGAAGGCATTTTTTAATATAAAGTTGAGATCACCATTGTCGAGCCCCGGAAACTACGCAATAGGTACAAATTGTAGTCATTTATAGCGGGGCAAAAGTCTCCTCATAATCCATACTTTATTGTTGTGAACATCCTTTTGCGACCTAGCTTTAAATCGATCAATAGATCCATCAGAATTAGTCTTAATCTTATACACCTAATGACAACCAAAAACACTCTTACCAAAAGGTAGAGGAACCAAATCCCAAGTACTTGTCTTATGCAAAGCGAAAAGTTCCTCATCCAGCTTATTTGCCAACATGGATTAAATTTACCTCCCATAGGAAGAAGGCTCGGAAAAACAGTGAATAGAAGCTAAAAATGAAGTAAAAGATGAAGAATAACAAGAATAGACTAAAAATACGGTGATTTTATGGACTTCTGGCAGCATGTGGATCGACGTCGAGGTGGATCTACATCTCGAGGCGGGAGCAGGGACCATAGGAAGAGGAAGCGAGTTGTCTAGAGCAAGTGTATGTACCTACAAAACTATTAGTAAGAACACGTTGAGTATGATGAAAAAGAAACAGAGGAAGAACATGAGAAGAGGTATCTAAAGTACTAGGAACCTGAGATGAAAAGTTATTAGAATCCTTAGAAAAAGGATCAATATGAATAAGATCAAATCTAGTAAAGTCATGAATAGAAGATGGAATAGAAAAGAAAGTTATATGTTGAGAAAAACAACTGTGAGACACAAAGTTTTTGAGTAGTTGGATTAAAGCACCTATACCCCTTTTGACCTTCATTATACTTGAAGAAAAGACAGAAATAATATATCAAGAGAAACGACTTGCTATGTTCACCATGAGGTTTAAGAGCAGTAAAGTACAACCAGGCTCTAAAGAAGAATAATGCAGGACATACTTGTATAATTTCTCAAAGGAAAATACGAAATATGAGAGGAAGGAATAATGATAATCAAAGTTACAACGGTAAGAATAGGCTTCTCCCCGAAAAATCACTAGGAATAATGAGCAATAGAGAGATTGAAGCGGTTTCAACAATATGCCTATGTTTTATCAACAACACCATTTTGTAGGAGTATCTGGCATGAATTTGTTGTCTTGTTCCATCTAAGGCAAGAAGCTTCAAGGAAATTTATTAGGGTGTACTCCCTGCCCCAAATCACACTTTAAATATTTAATAACACTATGGAATGTTGAGTTTTAAAAGGCATGAAAAGACTTTGTATATCTCAAGAATTTAAAAGCGATGTTTCATCAAATAAACCGTAGTATGATCATCAATAAAAGAAACATAATATGAGACCCTCCTTTAGTAGACGGAAGGCCCACATACATCGGAATGAATAAGATCAAATAGAAGAAGAAACGAAACACTTCGATTAAAGGTAAAGCGAAAATTTTGCTAGTTTACATCCCACTGTCTCTTAGTGAGTTTGTAACTTTCTTAAAGCCCCTATGGATAATAAAAATTTCAAACGAGAAAATGAAATATGACCAAGGCGAGAATGCCATAAATAAAAACTAGAAGAAGGACTCAAACGAAAAGATGACAAATCAACAATGGCAGCAGCAGTAACGGTAGAGACAGTAGTAGCAGCACCTTTAACTCATCTAAAACATATAATCCCTCCTTCCTATGGCCTGTCCCAATCAGCTTTTAAGACTACAAATCCTACACAAAACAACAACAAGAAGAAAAGGTGACTAAATTACCAGAATTACACAATTGACCAATAAAAGCAAGATTCAATGTGAGGTTCAAAATATGATAAACATTAGAGAGAGAGAGATTAGGGGTAACAACATAACCAACACCTGCTAAAGGCATAGGAATTACTTATCAACGGTCTACTTGGAACAAAAGAAAGAATGAGACATAAGTCAAAATAAGAAGAATTTGGAGACATGATGAGTAGTACTAGAGTCCAAGATCCATATAGAAGATGACATACTTGAAGAATTGTGAGTCAACTGACCTACAAAAGAAGAGGCAGACATAGCTTGTGGCTATAGGGAGAGAAACTTTTGAAATTACTAAGTCAAGGTACAAGGATCAAGGAAAGAACCTGATATGACTACTGTTGTAGAATCAAGATATAGTGGTCTGTAGCCTTGAGGTGGTATGTTATCATTGGATTGTGGTTAATGAAGCTTCTAAGATTGAGTTTGTTGTTGCAACTAATTTTGGTTTCTCCAACTTAGGACAGAACTATGTGACCTTGCACAGCACAAAAGCGCCGAGGCAACCCTTATGGAGGTCCTATTCTTATTATTAGAAGATTATTTAGAAGGTACTGCCAACACAAAAGGATTCAGAGTAGAAAGAATTACCTTTTTAGAATGTGACTTAAGACGTGTTTCTTTAGCTAATAACTCGCTAACAACTGAGTCAACAGATGGAAGTGGAGAACGATGCAAAATTGAACCGCTAAGTCCTTTAAAATCACTGAGCCACCAAGAACTGAACTAATCTTTGCTCTTCTCTACTAGCAATATAGGCACCACATGCCTTTAATTCATTCTATTATGTAAGAGCCAATTGATCCAAAAGATCTGTCATAGCATAATAAAACTCCTGAAAACTCATATTCCTTTGCTGAAGAGCACGTATGTCAATCTCCAATTGATACTGCTTTGCAAAATTTGATTGAGTGTATAGCCTGCACGAGACCTCGCTGCGTCTCATATTTTGCCAAACGTTCACCTATTGAATGCTCAACAGAATTGATAATCCAAGTAATGATTTTTGAATTGTTTGCTTCCCATGTATCTAACTCAGTAGCATAATTCTCATTAGTACTAACACTAGTTCTAGTAACATATCCCACAATTTTTTCCTTTAAGAAAGTTTATCCACATAACTCAATACAGACAATTCTTTCATCCAACCTCATACTCACATATTAGAAGTAATTTGTCTCTTTCAATAGCCATAATCAAGAAACATAATAAGGGCTACTAAATGGCAGATTTGCTATGCAAAAAAAAAAAAAAGCGCCAAAGATCGAAATTATTGAAACACCAATTGTGTGATCAAGCCAAAAATTGTACGATCACTCCAAAAACAAAATTTCGGGGCTCCACCTTGAACCCCAGCATGCCACCCCCATGCAACTTGATAAACTCTTACAGTTGGATCCACAAAAGCTATATTTGAGATTAAATTTCTTTCCATGAAACCAAACTTTGGTACCATGTTGAAATCAAGAAACCCCATTTTGGAACAAAAGAAAAACTATAAGTCTTATTCGAATGAATTAATTAAAAATAACAAAAGTTTTTATATAAGCATAGGCTTACTAGAAGAATCCTAAAAGGAAAAAAATCTAGAGTGCTAAGAAAAAGGAATTCTACCAATAATAGGAAAGTAATTTAATTTAAGAGTAGGAACCACTAAGATGGTAGGAAAATGCTTGCTCAGAATTTCTAAAGTTGATTTAACATTTTACAAATAAGAGTTTACTAGGGATAAGTGCATGAATGCGCAGAATTATAGTTAACCATGTCAATTTAGTCTATGAATTTTTTTCAGTCCATAGAGTGCCCTCAACTTTAATGTAAGTAGGCTAAGTCAGTGTGCCCTATAATCATAGACACAAATAAGCGGGAACCATGCGACATTCCATCTTAATAGAATTTTAATGTCCATTTATCTATTTATGCAAGTCCATGATGAAAAGAGCATGAATGAGCTATGACATTGAACGTTGAGGGCACTTGTGGTTTCGAAAAAAACTTAGAGTTAAATTGAATGATACGATATAAATCAAGCATTTATACGCACTTGTCAAATATCTAATATATTTTTAGATTGGTGAGCAAGCTAATATGGTTTGTGACTTGAAGTACAACATGCAAGAGCTCCATGTACTAGTGTCCATGAGGTTATATTAACACTATAAACCTTACCTATTATTCTTAATTTCAAATAATGCTTGTGTATATCATACCTTATCTTACAAAACATATATATCAAATTCTTTCATAAAATATACAATCATAAGTTTCATAATCCACAAGTACTCTTTAGGATAATGCAATTTATATAATTTATTGCCCCTATTAGATATTATAGTGTCTATCTCGAGAATACTTATTGCTTCGTTAATTTTTACAAAATATAGGTTCGTGTCCCAACTTTGATTCATTAAAACCTTCATAATTTAAAGGCAGGAAATTGGAAGAGGAGTGGTTCGAGTCCCGTAAGACAGTTTACTATATTAAAAATGATTAGTTTTAAAAAAAAACCAAAAACAAAATATATTACCACATTAGGGCCCTACAAGTTAAAGTGAATGAAAACCTTTAGCTTAATAGTTTCTCAAAGTTAATGAAATAGCTAGGTACTTGATAGTCATATCATGATTTACCATTAGTCTTGCATAACTTATGACAGAAGAGACTGTTGCACTTACAATGGTACACCAATCACAATAACCAAGATAAATAATCCCTCAAATTAGAAAATAATGCATTATAATATCCAATGAATTACCTAAGTTTATAAATAATTTATGAATTACTCATCATCTTGTAAGGAATACTTAAATATTTTGTGCAATAATGCATCTAAATGTGCAAGGCAAGCGATGCCTTTAAATACTCAAATAAACCATAATAAAACAATATGATAGTAAAGTGAGTGAGAAAACTCATATTATTATGGTGTCATATTCTTATAAACTTTATATTAACATAAACAGCTTTTTATTGTTGGAATAATGATAAATCAAAGACCTAGTATTTAAAAAAAAGTTAACACTTAAAGTACACATTTTGTATCTTATATGTTTTGTAACTTAGCACAAAGTATCATTCTCTTGCAGCTTGTGATCTCGACCTAGTGAAATCCTCATCCAAGTCATGGTTTTTAAAAATTTATTAATTGAGAAATCATATCATGGATGTTTAGATACTTGGATGTAATAGATGTTTATTTTGGATATTATGATTGCTACTGGCGGTGGTGGAGTCGAAAAATAAGTTGAAGAGGTAAAAATACTAAGGCTTTGTTTGGAATCCGAAAAATATTAGGGAAAGAGAAAAAATACTAAGGAAAATAACTTTTTCATGTTTGATTTTACCATGACAAATATAAAAGAAAATTAAATATAATCAAAATTCTTTAAAATTTTAGATATTTTTAAGTTCCTTAGTCCTTATATAACAGAGAGAAATAAATAAAACGAGTTTAAACTTATTTTTTTATTTTCCTTCAAATTTTCTTTCCTTGCATTTTCCTCTTTATTTTCCTTTCTATTTTCTTTATCTACTACTTTTCGGATTCCAAAAGTGGAAGGAAATAAAATTTGGAGGAAAATAAAAAAATAGGTTTAAACCTAATAAATTAATTCTTTATGATTATTCAAACTCATTTAATTTGTTTCTCTCTATTATGGTTAAAGACATGATATTCATATTAAACTCAAATCCTACAAGTTTGAGCTTTTAGGGGAATTGATCATTCAACTGTTGAGTTTTTTATAAAGTTTTTTTTTTCAAAACATGGTTCTTTCTATATTCTTTGTGATTTTTTATTTCCTTTCTTAGTTTGATTGTAACTATGATTGAGAATGATATAGAAAGAATTCCCTATAAATTTAATTGTATATTCTGAGAAAAAATATCAATAAAAATGTTACATTTCACCAATTTGATGGTATCATAGCCATCTCAAAACTGTTTTTTTAGCACCTCAGCCCGTTTGAAGGTGAAAGTCTTTGTGTCCACATCAGACACAGAGCATATTCATGTAGGTCTTGTTCCTTCTCTTTCCAAAAGCTTTATGAACGAGGAAAGCAAAAAAGAATTTGGGGTTTTTCTTATTAACTTTGAAGAGCTACCACCATTCTAGAAAACCACTTCCTGCCACTTTGAAAAAGACATTTCCTGTAAGAATTCTAACAAGGAACTCAAGTGTTCCCATTTGTCTTTTTCGTCTTCAAGGTATCCAACCATTTGATTTTTCTTCTACTGATTCATTTAGTTTGGAGAACAAAATCGTCAAAATCTTAGTAATATCCTTCACTAGATATTAGTATTATCATTTTTATGCTTCAAGTTCATGCTGAGATCCGGTGATCAATTTCTACTTTCTCTAACAAGATGAGTGAAAAATATTGTTTTAGTTCAACCAGAGAATGTTTTTTAATCTAGGGATTATTTTGACTGAATCAAACTATGATTTTTGGTCACAATTTGTGCTGGGAATGCATATTGTCAAGCGGGAAAAACTTTCCTACATTTGTGGTAAAATGAAACAACCAAAAGAATCATAGGATGACTACGAAAAATGGTATGTTGAAAATAAAAAAGGTGAAGAGATGGCTATTAATTTCCATGAGCTTGAAAATTATGAAGTGTTATTTATGCCTACCCACTGCTCAAGAATTTGGAGTGCATTATCAAAGGCCTTTTATGATGGAAGTGATGAATTACATGTTTTCACTTTGAATCAAAGAGCTTTCATTGCTAAACAAAGTGGCAAGTCTCTTTCTAAATTTTATGGAGAATTGACAGAGATTTTTCATGAGTTGGATCACTGAGATAAGGTCGTCATGAAAGACCCTACTGATATTACAACATACTGGAAATCAATTGAACGACAATAGGTGCACATCTTTCTCGCTAGATTTGATGGAGGCTTCGAGTAAGTTCGAGGAGAAATTCTACACAAAGATCCGGTTTTTTATTTGGAAGAATGTTATGCACTAGTCCGATGAGAAGCATTGTGTCATGCCACTATGAAAGGAGAATATGACAGTCATGATACCTCAGCTATAGTAGCTTGACAACAATCAAATTAAAATTGGCAAGATCGATCAAAGACTAATCATCCTAAGGCAGCCTCTAATATTGATAAGTCTACATTAAAATGCACTCATTGCAACAATATTGGTCACATTAAGAGCCGTTGCTTTGAACTTGTAGGATATCTAGAATGATGGGATCATTATCACAGTGATAGAAGGATTAGACGCCCCGTTGCAACTATTTTGAAATAAAAATGAAGATAATATTCTTGAAAGCCTTCGCATTAATTAGCGATTATTTATCTTTAGTAAAGTTTTACATATTTCTGCATCTATTATTAATAATACATGGATAATTGATTTTGGTGCTACAAATCATATGACTTTTGATTATAGACAGATCTCATCCCTTAAACAGTCTTCACAAAAATTTATTTCCACTATTAATGGTAATACGACCCCGGTCATTGGGGAAGGATCCTTAACCCTTACCGATATTTGAACTTAGACTATGTTTTAGTTGTTTCATCCTTAAATATAACCTTTTGTCTGTCTCGCAAATCACTGTAGTCTTATCTTGTATTGTAATTTTTTGGCCTAGTCTTCAATGTGATATTTGTGAACTAGAAAAAAGTCATTGTACTTCATTTCCATTAAGTATTAATAAAAGTCCACTTCCTTTTATGGTGATACATTATGATGTTTGGGGTCCATTAAAAGTTCCAACTTTGAGTGGATTACGTTGGTTTTTTACTTTTATTGATGATTGTCCCTGTGACATAGATTATACACATTGAAGACAGGATGAAGTAAACTTGTTTTTTCAAAATTTTCATAAAATGATTAAAACTGTCTGATACAAAGCTTCGGGTTCTACGGAGCGACAATGGTGGAGAATATCAAAGTTCTAATCTTCAAAAGTATCTTGAAGGACATGACATCATTCATCAGACTACGTGTTCTAGTACACCCTAGCAAAATGGAGTTGTCGAAAGAAAAAATTGCCACTTGTTAGAGGTTGTTCAAACTTCCTTAATAGCAGCACAAATGTAAATATCTTATTGGGGAGAAGCAATTACATTTGCCACATACTTAGTTAATCGGGTACCTTCTAGATCAGTTGATATCCAAACACCTCTTCAAGCCTTGAGTGATGCGGTAATTTCACAAATGTCTGAATCTACCTCTTCATATTTTTTGGTTGTATGGCTGTGAACCTACACCAAACACCAACGCAACAAGTTAACTTCTTGGAAGCCTTTGCGATGTGTTTGTTATTGATTCTGCTATGCACCAAAGGATGCGATATTACCACCCTAACTTTCGGCATGTTCATTACAATGGATGTGGAGTTTCATGAAGATTTGATGCATTTTTCATCCGACTTTGAACTTCAGGGAGAGTACCGTCATGAAATTCAACCTCTTGATTATGATTATCACATCTCCATAAAGGTTGAATCTGGACTGTTGAACCAAGAAGAAAATGCATTGGATATAAGTGGTGCAACATCGGAACTAAGTAGCATTAACTGTTCATAAGCTGAAGAATGATAGAAGAAGAAAGAAATAGTTAAACTGATCCATTATTGTAACACCCCTGACCCACCACTTTCATGAATGATCACCTGGCTTGAGACTCCTTTAACTAATTTTCTGACATTAGTGCCCATTTCAATATATAAATCCAAATATCATAATATAACTTGTAAAACTACCACCATAGTGGTGTTTAAAATGTCTTGTACATATATTCATGAGTCCCATTTACTTGTACTTACACAAATTCACTATTACCAAAATATTTCATTTACATTTCAAAACAAAGTCAAAACCTACATATGGTGGACTCCTATTGTTGTGTTGGCCATGGCGATTGTGGAATGCCTCGGATAATATTTCTCTGTCTCTGCAGGATGAAATGCGAGTCTTAGCTTATATCTTAGTGGGAAAACAGATATTATATATATGACCACAACAGTGGTGCTCAATTATAGTATACATATTCAACAGTTCATATATCAGAATTTTTATATCTCTCGTAGGAGTGTAGAATAGAAATCTTGTACAGAGGGTACCCGTAGATACACTATAGAACAGAACTGAATACTTATGATTTTGTATAATCATTTCCATATGTCATATTATTTAGATACACAACATATAAGTATTTGCGCCGTGAGCCGTGCTTATGAATGATAAAGGCCATGTAACCTGATAGATTTTGAAGATGCAATCTGATCTTGAATAGAGACGTGCTTGCCCATGCTGAAGTGTCGTGGTCACTAGTAGAGTGTCAAAGCACTTAACAAGACGTCTTGCCCACACAGCAGTCTTGGGAGCAGTAGCGGGAGTCTTAGTAACCTTTGAGCAGGAGAATCTTGAAGCACTAATTAGAGACGATGCCTACCTACGTAATAGAAGTCTTGAGTAGCACTCTGGGTCTTAGTAGCAGCGATTAAGAGTGCCCTATTCATTCGATATTCGGTCTTAAGCAGACATAAAATTATATGTATTACTAAACTTGTTATATTGTTCTTAAACACATTATGAGTAAGGGGCGAAATAATGCGCTAGCAACCCGGGATCGTGGCGACGAGTGATTCGCATGTAAGTAGGTGTGGAATCAATAAAATTTATATCCCTAAATCCTCTTTATTAGGTAGAGCTACTACAGTATAGTGGCTCTGGGGTCGAACACAGGGATGGAGTTTTCTTCGTACACATGATTCTGATGAAGGCCAAAATGGTAGATTCAATTTGGATTTAGGGTGGTAAAAGCAGGGGGTTGATTTCTGATTGAAAATACAATAGGCAAAAAAATGTAAATAAATTCCTTGTAGTGTTAGGTCGAGTATTTGGGGTTGGGGTCTGAGTGTGAGGTTCCTGAGTCATTTCCTCGCTTTGGGGAGGATGACTGTAGTCTATCAATAGGTTCTTCATTTAGCTGTGGCCTAAATTATTATCTTTGAAAATTGGTATTTGCCTCCATTGATGGTCTCAGATGAGTGAATAACATCACCTTGACTCACTTTCCATGATAATAAATGATAACTAATGAATGTCATTGTCAACAATAGCGTACAATGAACCCTAAAAGCTTACGATCGGTCATTTCACGATTGAACCGAAGGGATCGAGCCTAAAATTTAGGAAAATAAAGAAATATCCTTGAATGCGCCTTTCACTAACCCATAGATGATAACTAACGGATGTCGATGGATCTATGATAAGCATCGATGAACCCGAAGCTTATCGAATGCGATCATTCAAAGCGATCAGGAAGGGTTAAAGCCCTAAGTTTATTTGAAACCATAAATGGTAGAATACCTCTGTTAAAACATGGAAAAACCCTCTGTTGCCTTGATCCTGCGCTTGTTCATCTAAGGAAAAAGGGTTTTAGCTGCTCATCCTCCGAGTTGTCATCATCGGAGGGTGTTTGGCTGCCTAGAAAGTGGAAAGAAAATGAAAGACAAGGAGAGAAAATGAAGCAGAAGGCGGGAGAGCTGAAAGCTTCTCCGCTAAAAATTTATTGCGAAGTGATTGATAATTACAGGGCTTGGTTGAGGCTTATATGCGCTCGAGCCAGGGAAGTGCAAAGAGCGAACAAAGCTATTACAAGGGATAATATGGGAAGAAACAAAAAATTGTAACAAAAATCTCAAGCGTCAAAAAGCAGGTGAACAGTGGCGACTGGATGAATAGTGTCAGCGGGATGCATGAACAGTGTCAAGCAGGAATGAATTTATGATGCTCGATTTCCTTGTATTTTCTTCTCTTCTTTCCTTCTACGTCTGCAGTGCAATCTTGAAGGTTGACTCGAATTCTTCGGTGCTTGGATAGACTCAACAATTTCGGCATAAATAGCTTATAAAAACTACAAAATTGTAGCCACAAAATGCGATCGATGGGAATAGCAGGGACCTTAATGTGCAAATTGGGTTAATTACGATTAGTACACAAAAGAAGTGCTCAAAACCTTAAATAAGCAAGGGTTAGTAGCACTTTTTGAGCACTAATCGGCCAGTCTGAAAACATTTTCATATATCTATTATACTTGTCTGGCTTATTTACGTTCCCGACATTGGGGTCTCGTTAATGCGATGGATGATTCTTTAAATTAACGGAAGAGAGAAAAGCGAGCGAGGATTTGCCGGGTATGCCTCGGTGAGCTTGATGCTGCGCCTAAGCGGGAGAGGGATTCACCTAGGCGAGCATTGCTACGCTGGCGGATCGGTATATGATCGGGGAGCGGTCTCGGGCTCGCTGAGCATAGAGACCTTCGGCTTAGGTGGAAGCTCTTCGCTGAGGCGAAGGCGTCGGGCGGGTGTGAGGAAATGGGGCTTTTGCCCTTTTTCACTAGAAATTTCCAACCAAAACAAATACATATCAAAACAACTTTAACTCGAACTAACGAAACAACTTTTATTAGGATTTTTCTATACAAACTTAGACAAAGAGGTTGTGATAGTTTCATTACTAAAAGTTAAAATTACTTATAATATACATCTGTGATTACTCTTGAAACATTGAAACTTTCGCTTTTCTTAAACCTCTCTTGCCAAGAGCAAGTAGAGACCAAGACAAAGGAAAAGCAAACCCTGGTAGTTCTCTTCCAAGCCAAGTAAGCCTAGCACTCAAAAGCCAAAAATGGGATATTTCTTTCTATCTTAGAAGGCCATGTTTGAGCATGGGTTAGCCCCTCCATTTCTCCCTTTTCATTTAGTCCTCCCACTTTCCTTCTATTTGCAATTCATCTTATCATATTTCCTACAACAACATATCATATTCTTGTGTTATGACCTTTGAGTCCTTAATGTCAAATAAGAAACATTTCACCTTTACTTCTTCAAAAATCCGATTATATCCTTTTCACCGCTAAATTTCCGAAAAATGAAATTTTAACTTACATTATACTAAACATGTAATAAACTCTTAGGATATAATTTGAGATTACAATCATCACCATCGACATACCACCTGTCGTCGTCTAGTGAGGGTGTTCTTAATTTATTACTTGAGGTCATCCATGAAATGTTTACCACATTGTCATAATAGAAGTATCCCTAAAACCACATATGGACTTGAATTATCTAGCAAAGTTAGATATCCCATGAGCAACTATGTGTCTAACCATCTTTTTTATGAATCAAATAAGTCATTTGTAAATCAATTATCTCTCGTAGTTATTCCTAGCATTACAGAAGCCTTAGCTAATCAAAGATAGAAAGTACTCATGAATGAAGAGATGAAATCATTACAAAAAAAAAAAAAAGAAAAAAAGAAAAAGAAAAAAAGAAACATAGGAACTTGTTAATTGCCCACCTAGAAAGAAGCTAGTTAGGAGTCGTTGGATCTATACTGTGAAGTACAAGGCTGATGGTAGTATTGACGATCTAAGTAAGACTGTAGTAAAATGGTACACTCAAACTTATGGGATTGACTACATAGAGATGTTTACGAATGGTTCGAATATTATTATCTTTAGCTATAAACTTAGATTGGCCATTGAAACAATTTGATGTACAGAATGTTTTTCTACACGGCGAGCTATCTGAAGAAGTATATATGCATTTTCCACCAGGATGCTTCGTGTTAGAAAAGTAAAGTCAAAAGGTGTGCAGATTGAATAAGTCATAATACGGGTTGAAGAAATCCCCAAGAGCATGGTTTGGTAAGTTCATAGAGTGATAGAGATCTTTAGTTCTTGTGCGACAATTGAATCATCCTTTGTTCTAAGAGCGTCATGGTAAGATTACAACACTCTCATTGTATATGGATGGCCAGTGGTGGTTATCAAAAATGATCTAAGAGAAAGAAGACTTTATAGAATTATTTGTCTAAAGATTTTGAAATGAAGGATCTAGGTTCTCTAAAATATTTCCTTAGGGTTGAAGTTTCTCAGTCAAGTTAGAGAATTTTTCTATCTCAAAGGAAATATGCATTAGATCTATTACAATAAACTGAAATGTCATGATGTCAATCTGTCGATACACAAATAGGAGGTATGAAATTATGGGTTGGACCTAATCAAATACCAATTGATAAAGGAAGATATCAAAGACTTGTGGGGAGATTGTTGTATTTAGCTCATACAAGACCAGATCTAAGTGTTGTGAGTCAATATATGATCATCATGGAGAACAACATATGAATGCAATCATTCGCATTTTGAGGTATTTACAAAGTGCACCTGGAAAAGGTATCATGTTCACCAAACATGCCTATCTTCAAAGTATAAAAGTGCATATTGATGTTGATTGGGCTTGTGTAGTAGATGATAGGAGGTCTACCTCTAGTTACTTTACCTTTGTAGGAGGTAATCTTGTGAGATGGAAAAGTAAAAAACAAAATATCGTTGCTTGCTCAAGTGTAGAAATGGAATTTAGAAGTATGACACTAGGACTTTGCGAGACATTATGGCTAAGACTTCTCTTATAGGATTTGAATTACCTATTTGGTCAACCAATTCAATTGTTCTATGACAATGAGGTAGTGTGTGACATTGCTTATAATCAGTCTGTGATCGTCACAACGTTTAAAAGTGGATAGATTTTTACATCAATGACAAGCTAGATTTAAAGATTATGGAGTTGCCTAAGATTAAGTCAAAAGATCAATTAGCTAAGATCCTCACTAAAGTAATCTCCTATCGAGCATACTCATCTTTTTTAGGCAAGTTGGACATGTGTGATATCTATGCACTAATTTGAGGGGGAGTGATGAGTTTTTTAGAAAGTATTTTTCAAAACATGGTTCTTTCCATATTGTTTGTGATTTTTTATTTATTTATTTCCTTCCTTAGTTTGATTGTAATTATGATTGAGAAAGATATAGAAAATCATCCTTTATATATTTGATTGTATATTCTTGGAAAAAAAATATCAATAAAAATATATTACAATTCACCAATTTGAGCATTAACATGGTATCAGAGTTTGGTCTCACACCATCTTTTTGTAATTTATTCCCCATTTGCTTTTTTAAGTTTATAAAGAACTCTATTTAGTTTGTTTGACAATTCATGCGTAGTATGGATCCTAAAAACATATGTAAAGTTTTGAGAAATTTTTATTGTATTTATTAGTAAATACATATTTTGATTGAAAACAAGACAAATTTTTGCAGAAAATGATTCAACAATAAAAAAAACTTTATTTTATAATTAAGAAGTATACGTAAAAATATTCATAGTTTGTGTTTTTGCTTTATAAGCGATTGGTTGAGACTCTTATACTAAACAAATTAATTAGTAGTTATTAAGTCATATTTAATTCCTAGTGATAAAATTTATATTCTAAAATGCACTTAAAAGGTAAAACATGCATTTCTTTTTCACTTAAAGGAAAGATAGTTAAGAAAAAAGTAAATTCAAAGTCCAATAAATTATTCTTATAACCTTCTTCAAATTCATTCTACTTATTTCCTTCATTTATAAAAGGCTAAATGATTCTTAAATATATAAATTCCCATTTGGTTTAATTATATATAATTTTCTTTGTATTCTCCTGATAAATTAAACCAAGCATGAAAAAACCATTTTTACATTTTCCTTATCGAAAATGAAACATATTCTTGAGAAACCTTGACTGTATTTTGACTTAAGAGTTGGTGGTTTATAAATTGTATTATTTGTTGCAACTGCAAGTTTTTGGTATCACTTTAAATAAATACTTGGGAAATCATATGATTTATGGTAGTGTGCTGAATGTCTCATTATGAATTCATTGTCGTTTCCCATTGGATATAAAATCATCCAATTGAAGGCATCATACATTTAGAATGTCAAAATGGCTCATAAGTTTGCAAGCCCGTATAAGCACTACCATATTTTCTACCATAATACCTTACTATTTTCTATATATATATATATATATTATTTATCTTAGATATGATGAATATTAATTTGTGGGTTTTTTTTTAATATTTATTCACTTTGCATTACAACATTGTAGTACTCTATTCTCATAGAGACCTCCCATTAAAAGACCTTATGACAGTAGGAAGGTTCATTTATTATATATTCACTTCAATTGAATTGTGTCCAATCGATGTGAGACTTCTAACATAGAGGTTGTGTTTTTTCTTTTTCTTTTTGCATTCATTCCAAGGATGTCGTGTGGAGCCTCTTCCATCGTGTCAGGACACCTAGCTAACTACATTATCATATTAATATTTTGGAAATCGCTCACCTCCATTCAAAATGCCTTATAATAGGAGAAAAAGTTTATACATATATTCGAGCTTGAATTGGATCGTGTCGGTCGATGTGGGACTTCCAACTAAGCTGCTAACCCTTAACTCTTGGGCCGGTCTTGTGTAGTGAAACTTACGTGGTTTTTTTGTTTTTGTCAGGCTATGAGGTGTCTTGAACGGGTCCGTGTATATACGAAAGACGCCTTTAGCTATACCAGAATTAAAAATATTTGATATATCGCCGATATATCATATATCGGTAATGTTTGACACGATATCGGCAATTGATAATCGTTTGAGGGAAAAATCGACAAAAAATTGGTAATATCGACGATATATCGGTTTTGGACCGATATATCGTGGAAATATTGAATATGTGGCACACGTGTGCGTTAATTTAATTTTTTGGTAAAATATCGGAGATATATCGGGATATATCAGGATATATCAGAGATATATCAAACAGTCAGGTGAAATCTGACGTCGGCGATTATGGATTGGTCACGGCAGTTTAAAAAAGATCTAGCGATTGATTTGCAAAAATTAAATCGGCATTTATAATTAAATTACCAAGATTTTTAACCATCCAACGATATTTGACCCAAAAAAATCTAAATATTTCTAAATGTTTCATTTGATCACAAATTACCATCTGTATCCGATCTTACATTTCACTCCAATTTTTTTCTTTGTGATAGTTTATATGATACTTTCATATTTTAAAATAGTTAATTTAGTAATAATATATTAATAAATTAACATTTCATTAATAATAGATTAATAAATGTTAGTTAATATTTGAAATGAGCATGTTGATGAACCCACGATTTCTATCAGTAGAAGTTGTGGATCTGAGTCGAGGCGTTTATTCGCTGACGTGTTCGATCGTATAATCGATATTATCGAACCATTATGTTGGTATGAGTAAATATCTTTATCAGATGGTATCCTTTCTATCAAATTTTGCAATGGAACTACCTTCGATCTTCATTTTGATTTTAAAAACATTGTAATGTAATTTCAATGTATATATTTGATTATTAATGTCATTTACACTTTTAGGAAGTATTTCCATGAATTTCAAAGTATTTTTGTTAATTTTCGATATATATCGATATTCATTAAAAATATCCACCCGATATATCTCTATATATTAAGTAAAATCGAAATCTGGAAATATATCTGTCGAAAGCAGATATTTCCATCATTGAGCTATACAGCATCCGTATCTTTATTCGAGTTAAGTTGAATGGCTTAAATCTGATAAAATTTCTCTGTAAAAGCAATTGCGTTCTCAAGGCTTTGGAGCTTGAGGCATACATTTAAGTAAAGGCCACGTCATGCTCCTTATTTCAATTCATCACCATTCAGTCGGGATGGAGTAGGGTGAAATTAAATTTCTATAAAATATCATTCTGTTCACAAAAGCAGGCTTGGGGCGCCGACTGAATTTAAGAAACCAGGCCCGACAAAATGCAAACTCACGTGTTTTGATAATGAAGGCACCGTGGTTTCATGAGTGTTTTCATACTTAAAGAAAACATACCACATAATTCATATATACCATCAAAAAAATATCCTTATTATGCTAACTAATAAGCATATCATAATCCTTAAAAAATGTAGGATTTTCTTTAGATTACTTTTAGAAACAAGTATAGCAAGATATAATGCATGTGGATTACTATATATATTATGTGTCTTCTAGAAACATTAATTAAAGTATAGGTCAAAGAGTATAAAATTAATCTTGTGTTCTTTTTCAAAACTTACCGCTGACATTTGGGTGAAAACATAGTTGAAAGCAGGCCAAAAAAGCACATATTGACTTCAAACTTACAGTTCATCCTTTTCTTTTTCTTTTTTTTTTTAATTAAAAAAAGCAGGAGTCCACTAAAAAAAAGACAGGGTTGGACTGCATCCGAGGTTGTTGTTTTACAAAGTTGCATCCCAAAGTCTTGGGTTGTTTGTTTTACTTATGGAGTCAAGTACACGTATCGTACCTAAAAAAAAGCAAAAATAAAATAAAATAAAAATAAAAACAAAGAAATTCTACTGCTTTCACTTCTCCACCGCATAAAATCCTTTTCCTTGATAATTCAATATGATATTATGTTCTGGTTCACGCAGCAAATAGCAATAAAAACGAAAGAATAATAAAAAGGAAATGAATGCACACACAGATTAATTACCTAGTTTGATAATATGCCTATACCCATGAAAATAGGTGCAAAAATCTTCATGATCATCGATTAAGATCAATGATCAAAATATTGGTAAATACGGATATATCGGTAATTGAATTTTACGAAAATATAAGAAATATTGATAAAATATCGATTGGATATTTTTGCAAAATATCAGGTTCGATTAAAATTTTCATTATTTTAATTATATAGATAGTGAGAAATGATTAGAGTAGATTAAATCAAAATGGTTAATAATTATTAAATTAAATATATTATATTTAATACATTATTAAGATATTATTATGTTAAAGATATATTATTTATTTGTTTTTGTTATTATAAATATTATGTAGATATTGAGAATTCAAAATATTATATATTATAATTTTAAATTTTTAAATGATATTATTTTACTTTTCCTTTTCAAATTAAACATTTGATTTAAAATATTATAAGAGATTATAATGTAAAATAAAAATAAAATAAAATATTATAATCCCAGGGCGGTGGTAGGGATTATGAACAAAATATAAATAATAAGATAATATAAAAAAGTTTATGCCCCATATAATAAGTGCGTCGATGTTTTGGTGGTTGGAGGGTCTTGAAACACAGGCATTTTGGGTGGGTTCGAAGCGCCGAAGCTATTTTTATAGACTTTTGAGATTTTGGGCCAAAACGAAGAGAAAAACGGGAAAAATCAAAATTTCGGGGAAAAAATTGAAAAAAGTCGGAAAAATCGAATTTAAAGTGGAATATTTATCGATCTCCACGAAAACCGATATTTCGACAGAAACATTGGAAATTTGTTCACGATTAAGATTACATAAAAAGTATTTATAATAACCATATGTATAACAAATTATAAAATACCTCAACATCTTCGTAGTTTGCTACGCCGACATTTGTCCTTCTGCACATTAGGGTATGTCTAATATTTGATTCATGTACTTATAGTTTTATTATTATTTTTTTATGAGTTTCAATTATTATTTGCAGCATGGTGATGATTAGTGGCGTATTATGTTTGAAATTATGGTCAAATTCCCTCCCTCTTGTCTGTTAAAATTAAAGTTTAAGGGTTAAAGTTATTAAGGAAAAGTTAGCCTTTTAGGAGCTTGTACAATTAGAATGCGCAATATAAAAGGAAGCACAATCAGTTTTCGATTCGCATTAAGTCGTAAGCAAAACCCGTTAAAAGAAAATCTCTATATCGTCAAGGAGTGATTAAAAGGCTACAAGATTAAAGAGGTGAAACAATACAAATTAATTTTGTGGAATCAAGTTCACTATTATGGATCCAAGTAAGTTTCCCTAATTTTCCTTTTAGGTTTAAATTCTCATATTCATATTTTGGTTGAATTGATTTGTTTGTATGTGGTTCTGGGTTATAAGAAATCGCTTCCACATTAAAGTAAAGCACCAATTTTCTTTCAATTGGTATCAGAGCCAGGTTACAAATAATTAATTCACCAAATTAGGGTTTATGAAATTTGGGAATTTTAAAATTAGGATTTAATTGATTATTGTTTAATCATTTAAAAACATAATATAATATTTCAATTATGTTTTTATTTGAGTTGATAATAATCTTTGATTATTTATCTTGAATCCAAATCACATATATTGAATCTTGTAGTTATGATGGTCATCGATTGGGTGATTTTTATTTGAATAGGTTTTCAATCAGCAAAAATCAGTTTTCCCGTAACTGCAGATAGGTCGTATTAAAGCGGCCATAACTTTTTACTCAGAGATGAGTTCTGGAACCCATAATATGTTTTTAGAAAGGGTTTTGAGTCTACTATATTGGGGTTAACCCAGTTTCACTTTTCGAATCAGTTTTACAGTCGAAATAACTGTTCGTTTTTCAGTGTTCTGAACTGAAATTTTCTGCTCATTCATAAGAGTAAAATTAATTAAACTAAATAGTTAAATTAAATTATTGTCATGAATTAAATGTTTATATTATAGAAAGTGTGTTAGTCACCAAGTGGCCCCCTTGTATGTTAGTTAAATATTTAATCATGTGTAATGCAAATATTTATTTTAAGTGCGCTATAAATGACATTTAAGGTTAGGTAAATATTTGTGATCATTTAAATACCAAATTATAAAGTCACCCAAAGATTGGATCATTACTTAATATTTGATGGCAATTAAGTGATTGTACATCACATCTAATTAATATATTGAGTGCATCCAAAGATGTCTCATGTATTGATTGGATTTGATTAACGATTAATGAAGTTGAATTTATATAGCGTGTTATATGTTGATGATGTTTGCATTTGAATTTGACCAAAGGTAAGATTTGAATGCATGGTGTTATTATTTAATTGTCTGAATTGTTACATGTGGTTTAACTCAAGGTATTAAGTGTGAATATTAATTGTTTCTGACTTTGACATCTTTAAGGAATTTAGCGCCATTGGAATCGAGTTCAATGGGCAATTATGATGAGTGGATCGAGGTATATTAAGTATCATGCGGCGCCACTTGTATCGTCGGCTCTGGTTATGGGAGTAAGCCTGTGAACCTCACGATTCTAGTGCGAGGCAGAAAAGGATTTGTGGGAGACATGGGACGAATCGGTTGCTATTAAGTTTCTTGAAATTAAGCATATATAGCCGATAATGTGAAACCTTCCATGCAGGAACAAGCAATGTGAAATTTCTAGGCGAGATTAAAAACTTCCTGTCTGGATGTTATTGATAAGTCTGTGAGTGGCGACTCTCATGGTGATCTATCGACTAAGAAATATGACATTAGTCAATCAATGCATGATCACCTCTTTCACATGGTTAATGTGGCAAATAAGCAAGGTATGAACATGGAATTGAATGAAACTTTCACGGTATAGTCGTTCTCGATCCTTCGAGGGAGGCGAGTTTGAGAGGGTTCGAGTCAAGGCTATAATGCAGCAAAGAAAGTGGAACGCTTGAGGAAACTAAGGCCATGCTAATGGGGAAGAGGCAGGCAAGGCGCAACGAAATTGAACCACCTTTCGAAGCCCTTGGCCCATTCATAGCAAATGCTAATGTTACCCGACGGCAATGACCCAGTAATAAGGAAAGAAGAAAGAGGAAAGCAACCCGTGAAGTTAAGGGTGAGCGAAAAAGTAAAGAAATGTCATTTATGTGGAAAAGGTTGGACACTTGAATGAGTGCACAGCATGAGCATGGTTCGAAGAAAGGTATACATTATGTTTTAGTATGCTTTGAGTTGAATTTAGTGAAGTACCTTCTAATACTTGGTGGTTTGAATCTTGGTGCAACTACTCATGTTTCACATATTTCACGGGGATTTCTTACGATCCAAACCCGTAAGGAAAGTGAAAAGTTTCTTTTCATGGAAACGGGATATTTCGGGTTGGAAGGCATTGGAACTTATAGATTGATTTGAATCTGTTTATCGTGGGATACGAAACATAACATGTACGAATGTGCCGAGAAATCTTATTTGTTTCTAGGTTGGATATTTTGGGATTTGGATACAGGATTGGAAATAAATGCTTTTCATTGTATCGACCGAAGTGCCTTTTAGATGCGGTACTTTGTTGGATGCTTTATATTGTTTCAATCTAAGCTCTGAATTTGCTTATTCCCTGTTTAATGTTGAATGTGATGTTGGTGTTAAGCGTAGTGCACTAGATGAATCCTCAGCTTATTTGTGGCATAAAAGACTAGGTCATATATCAAAGAATCATGAGACTTGTTAATAGTGAAATTTTGTCTCATTTGGATTTTACTGATTGGAATGATATATGTGTGGATTGCGTTAAAGGAAAGCAAGCAAAACACGTATCAAAGAAATCGACCCTGAAGAAGCATAGGATTGATTGATTTAATTACATCTGAATATTTGTGGTCACTTTTGATGTTAAAGTCATGGGCGGAGAAAAGTATTTCATTACTTTTTATTGATGATCATTGAGTATTACCTTTGTTACTACATGAAAAGTCTCAAGCGGTGGATGTTTCACAGGACATTCATTGCGAGTTGAAAGAGCGGGTTAAATAGAAGGATTAAGGTATTGAATCGGATAGAGGTGGGTGAATATTATGGAAAAACAAGCGGGGTGGACAAGTACAGATCCCATTCATGAGTTCCTTGAATCTAGGGCATTTGTGCACGTATCTGATACACGGAACACCCGCAACAGGGAATGGTGTGGCGAGGAAAGATCGTCGTGCTCACGATGGATATGGTCGGAGTATGATGAATAATAGTGCAATACTTTTGTTTCATTGTGGATGTATGCATTAGAGCGCTGCATATTTATAACGAGTTCTAGTAAGGCGGTTCTAAGACACCCACTATGAAGCTTGTGGACGGGAAGGAAGCCCAGTTTGAGGCATCTTCACGTTTGGGGGGTACACGCCAAGCCAGTGAGGATTACAATCCCACATGAAGGAGTGGACCCAAAAACCATTAGTGGTTTCTTTATAGGGTATCTGAAAGTCTAAAAATTCCTGATTTCTTGTCTGAACCCGTGAGAATACTTGGAGTCGGTAATGCTCGTTTCATTAGGGAATGGCAACATCGATTGGGAGTAGTGAAAGTCGTAATATAGAGATTCAAAGGAAACATTAGTGGAAGCGTCACACATCTAATGTTCCTTCTCCAAGTTATTGTTCACATTACGTAGCCGCAGACACATAGTAATTATAGAGGGCCGCAACTATTTGGGGACTCTTGCTACCTCTTTGTGTTGTAGTCAATGAAGAAGAGGATATTATTATGTTTTGAGTTGTTATTTGAGTGGCTGTGAGGCTGGTAAAGCGATCTACTAGAGTAAGAAGATGCTATTCACGATGATTACATTGTGTATACCTTGGATCATAAGTGATTTGAGCATGGATAATAATCCAATCTCATTTAAAGAAGCTGTGGAAAGTAATAATTCTAAAAAGTGGTATAATGCCATGAAAGAAGAGTTGAAATCTATGACAGATAACAATGTTTGGGTAATGGCAGAATTGCCGAGAGGTTACAGAGTTGTTTGTAAATGGGTCTTCTAAGACTAAACGAGACTATGAAGCGATGTCGAAAAGTATAAAGCCAGACTTGTTGCCAAAGGTTACACTCAGAAAGATGGCATTGACTATAAAGAGACTTTCTCTCCTGTATCAAAGAAAGACTCTTTGAGAATTATTATGGCATTAGTAGCTCATTATGATCTTGAGCTTCACCAAATGGATGTAAGACCTTAACTTTTGAATGGAGATTGAGAGGAGGAAGTTTATATGGATCGAGCGCGAGGCACTGAGACCACAGGAAAGAGTCTAGTATGTAAATTGAAGAAGTCAATTTTATGGATTAAAAGCAGGCCTCCCGGACAATGGTATTTAAAGTTCGATAATACCCTGTTGTCTTATGGATTTGTAAGAAAACCTTTGTTGCGCATGTATCTACATGAAGGTCCCACTTCAGGAACAGGTTGTAATTCTTGTATTGTATGTTGCCCGATATTCTTCTTCTTTGCTAATGATAAGGGCATGTTGCGTGATGTTAAAGAAGTTTCTCTCTAAGAATTTTGAGATGGAAGGATATGGGTGAGGGCATCTTATGTGATAGGATAGAAATATTAGTGACGGGGATCACGGGGGAGTATTGGGATTGTCTCGGAGCTTACATCGATAAAGTCTTAGAGAGATGCGAAATGGATAAAAGCACGGTAGTCGGTTCGATTCAAAGGGGGCAGTTTCGATGAATCTCGATGTCACCAGTGATTTGAAACGTAAAGAAATGGAAAATATTCCTATGCCTCGATGGTTGGAAGTTTAATGTACGCCCCGAAACATGTACACGACCGGACATGATTTCTTTGTCGGAATGTTGGTAGTTATCAAAGTAATCACAGTACACCCTTTGGAAAGCTGCGAGAAGAAAGTCTACGGTACTTACAAGGCACTAAGGAACATATGCTCATATATAGAAGATCGAATAACCTAGAGAGTCATAGGTTATTGATTGACTATCTTCCAGATGTGTGGATACCAGAAAATCCACATTTGGCTATTTGTTCCTTTTAGCTGATGGAGCAATTTCATGGAAGAGTGCGAAAGCAGTCTGTCATTGCTACTTCCACTATGGAGCGGAATTTGTAGCGTGCTTTGAGGCTCTGGTCGATGCATTGTGGCTACGGAATTTTATGCCGGGTTTGGGCGTTGTCGACCCGGTGTGCAAGCCGTTAAAATTATTATTGATATCTGTAATTTGTTTTCTTCTCTAAGAATGATAGATACCGCAGGTTGCAGAGCATATGGATTTAAAATATCTTATCTGTCGAAGAAGAAGTCTGGCAAAGTGTCTGTGTGCATATTGGCTGATCGTATGATCGCGGATCAGGTCGTAAGGGATTATTTGCCGAAATTTTTATTGGCCATGTTGAGGGAGAATGGGGCATTCACGACTAAGTTCTTGTAAACCGGTTTTAATTATAGACATATATATATGTACTTATGTTTGCCTAGCATTATTATTACGGATGACACTTTAAGAGTGCATGATTGTTATTTGGGTTTTGCGGTTTACGGTAATCAAATTATTAGCATGCACATTGTTATTTTGTGATTCTACAGAGGTATGGGTCTTGAAATAAGACATTAAGGAATAAGGCTTATGTGTTTTACCTTATTATTAAAGAATAATTGAGTTGAATTGACTTGTATCGTGGAAGGAATCGGGGCGCTTTCTTCAGACCCATGACACCGCCATGATTTAGTTGATTGATTCGTGTATGGTATGAAACTGTTTGTTTAAGTATTAAAGTTCGCGATTAAATTATATTTTGAAACTTCAAGTCGCGCGTGAATCAAGTGGAGAATGTTATAATTATGTCTAATATTTGTTGATTCATGTACTTATAGTTTTTATTATTATTTTTATGATTTCAATTATTGTTACGCATGGTGATGATTAGTCTTTGTATTATATTTGAAATTATCGGGTGAAATTCCCTCCCTCTTGTCCGGTTAAAATTAAAGTTTAAGGGTTAAAGTTATTAGAGGAAAAGTTCAAGGGCCTTTTAGGAACTTGTACAATTAAGTGCACATATAAAGGAGAAAACTGTCAGTTTTCGTTAACGTGTGATCATAAACAAAAACTCATTAAAAGAAAATCTCCTATATCATCCAGGAGTATATTAAAGGCTACAAGATTAAAGAGGTGAAACAATACAAATTAATTTTGTGGAATCAGGATTCACTAATATGGATCAGTAAGTTTCACTCAATTTCGTTAGGTTTAAATTACCATGTGTATTTTAGTTGAATTGATTTGTTTAAAATGTGGTTAAGGTTATAGAAATCGGCTTGCATTAAGTAAAGCGCCAATTTTCTTTCATTCTCTTCATAGAAATGCTTCTCAGAATATGAGCCACCTGTTACAACATATAAGAGTTTAATTCTAAGAGTAACTTTGAGTCATCTTTGTGTGGTATCACCAATTACAAGAGAATGCATACACAGATTTGGTTCAATAGTTTACCTACATCCGAGGAACATGAACCACGACAAAAATCTTCATTATCACGTTGTATAAGATGATACTTATACTAACCCTATGTATGTCAAAATTACATAAACATACGACATTTATCCCTTTTCTCCATGGATATGCTTCTTAGAATATGGTCCACTTAGAATTTAATTCCACGAGAGGTCGTAACTTTAAGTCATCTTTTCGGTATTAGTATTAAGGGAGGATAACTTATATTGTGGTGTCCTTCATACATAACCTCTTTTGTTGCTCTTGTGATATGGTACGGTATATTTAGGGTATAAAAGTATTTTTGTAATTTGGTCATATCTAGGGTATTATAAATATCTTTCTATATAATCTTATTTGATGAGAAAGAAAAGTTTGAGCCAATATATGTACACTATCAACCCACGTAAAATATATATATTTTCTTCATTTTTCTTTACTTCGATTTTATCATCCTTGTTGGATGAAACACAACCACCTACAAATCAGGGAGATTCAGATCCCCAATCCCGAATAATAAAAAAAACAAGCAGACACAGCTGGCTGTAGCTAGCTCTTGACATTAAATACGTGGGGGGATTATAATGGTAGATGGAAACATGGCACAAAAAGATAACATAAATGCTGAAGATGTTAAGAAAGTCAGGGAGTACTCCCCTCCAACTGGGGGCACATGGGAATGGGGAGATACGACATCCAAACATGCCCTTAATGGGTCCCTCCTTTTTTCTTCCTCTCTGCACATGCTTTGCTCCCCCAAGTTGACCTCCATCTTCTCAACCTCTTCCAACTTCTATGTTTCATGTTTTATGTTTTTATGTTTTATGTTTTATGTTTTATGTTTTTTATGTTCTATATTATTGTATGTTCTAACCCACCACCTCCTCCCCCATCTTCCATTGCTTCCCAGAAACTTCTCCTGCCTGTTCTATTTATTTCCATACATGTCTTTCTCATCTACTATCGATCATTCATATTTTATCCTTCCATGCTGCTTGATTCCCCCACCTTTCTTGTCCCTCTTTCTATTTATTTAAACAAGCATGCATAGTGATGGTCATATTTTTTTCTTAATGAAGAAGGCTAAAGACAAAATCACTTGCAGAAACTATCAACCAGAGGATCACAATGATTTTCATAACTAACCACCAGATACTTGAATCTAAAATAGTATTTGTAGTTATGTTTGCTTTTTTTTATAGACATATCGATACTCATAAAATATTTATATCTTGAGACAATTTCTAAATATTCTTCATTAATTTGAAAATCGCGTGTTGTAGGAGTATCACATCATTTAAAATCTTTTAGGGTATTTGGTACCAATTAAATTACAATTTGCTCTTTTAGATAATGATATAAATATGAAAAAAGCACACATTAGCCAAGATATAAAACAACGAGATGAATTTAATGTCTTCATATATTATGATTATTGCTCAAACTTTTTCCGTGATTTGATTATTAATTATCTTTGAGTATCATGTTACTATTCTTTTCTCATACTTTTCACCTTCAAAATTTTCATGATTATAGTACTACTTTCTAAGGTTTTCAAAGAGTGACAATGGGTAATAAGGAAGATAAGACTTAAGACATCAAAACAACATAAGGATGTCTCAAAGGTATGATCATTTATATATGAATTTATATTTTACTCTAAAAAAACTTTATCATTTTTTATATGATTATACAATTTCTGATCATGAACAACCTTTTGGATTCTTATCTTAATAAATTATAATAAAGCCACGAACACAAACTTTTTTTTTTTTTTAAAAAGAAAAGAAAAAGAAAAGGTGTCAGTTTCTGAAATAGTGAGTAATTTTTGAATAAATAATCAAATGGACTGATTTTCTGATGCATTTCTAGGTAAAAAATAAAGGAACCAACCATGTGCAATGGTGTCGGTGCTTTGTTTGGCACAGTTAAATAAGATTTTATTTCTTTTCAGTGAGTAAAAGCCCACATAAAATCCTAAACATATATTTGTATATATGTGTGACTATGAGATTCAAAGTTTAATTCCTACACTCCTTTTGTGAGCACATGGTTTATGCTTTTCATATTTTTCTTCCTTTTTTACTTTCTTGGAAAATTTTAAAAAGAATAATGTATGGAAAAAATGAAATAAAAAAAAATTCAATAATTTTTATTATATATGAGATGTATTCTAAAAATATTCCCAATAAATTAATATTTTATCTTTTATATTTTAATTGAATTCTAATATATATATATATATATATATATATATATATATATATATATATATATATATATATATATATATATATATATATATATATATATATATATATATATATATATTAAGATTTATTTGAGAGATAATCTTATGAAATGTTGTTTCTACAATAATAATGACATTTCAACAAAATTTAGGAAGTGCTTTTTTAATCAAAATTTAGGAAATTCTTTTAAAAATCTAAAAATCATTTAAAAGCAACAAGAATCTCTTGTAATTATTTTTTTTATTTATAATACAATATTATAATATTTTATTTTCATAAAACTCGATTTAATCAATTCTATTGTCTCGTTCCACGTTTAACTACTGAGCCAGACTTCAATGGTTTATAGGTGATTTAAAAAACGTTCTTAAATAACATACTTCCCTCAACTAAAAGTACTTTTCACCTTTAATTTTGATCTAAATATAATTTTAGTATATTTCATATTAGGGATAAAGTGAGATAGGCTTCAAGACTTTAAGATAGAATTTACTTTTTTTTCCTTTGAATATTGGCACAGTTTAAGCATGCAAAACATTGGTTTCGAATTATTTGAACTTTTGACTTTGAAAATTTGGTAACTGGCCCCAAGAAAAAGAAAAAAAATTTATGGAAAGGAAAATCAAAAATTTGATAAAGTTAATCAAAGAGTGATCCAAAAGAACCATGAGGCTCGGTTTCAAACGAAAAGTATTAGAGGAAGAAAAATGATTTTTATTTATTTGATTTACTTGTTCGAAAAATATATATAAAAATAAATATAGTCAAAATTATTCAAAAATTTACATATATTTTTACATTTTTAGTGTATTTATTAAAAGGAAAATAAATAAATATGTTTGAATAAATATATAAATTAATTTATTAAAGTTAAATATGTTTTATTTTCTTCTAAATTTCTTGCCTTCCACTTATCTTTTATATTCTGTTTCTTTGTACTTTTTAGGTTTTGAAACAAACGCCGAGATAAAGGGTGATTTGATTAAAAAGCTTATTTGAAAATGGAATTTCGGAGGGTGATCGTTATCAAATTTTACGTGATTTTTATTAAAAATCTACTTTTTATTTTCCTACAAGTAATTCCTTATTTTAAGAGATAAACGTAAACACATAAAATAAAAAATAGCATTTTTATCTAATAGGGATTACTTTTCAGGATCATACGATATTATTTAATACTGTTTAACCAAATATTTCAAAGGAAAACCCCACGAGGAATGCATTAATTTTTAAAAACAATTTCTGTTTGGAGGAAAAGAAAAAAAAAAGTTTAGTGTGGAGCAAGGGAAGAAATGGGTAACAAAGGAACTGGTGTGTCGACACAATAATACTCACAATTACATCATCCACTGCGTCACTTTCTCAAACAACCCATGGCCCTCAATAGGCCAATCACGTGCATCTACGTGGCCCCAATCTTCTCCCTCCATTCCCTTATATTATCGTCCCATACTTCCATAACGTCCTTCTTCCTCTGACTCTCCTACATTTTACATACATTTCCTCTTCTCTGTAAATCCACTAATACAACTCTAAACCCTCAATTTGATATTTCCACTTCTTAAGCTGAGAGAAACAAAATCACTACTCCTTCTAAGAAAGAAAGCTTTGAGCCTTTTAAGCCGAGCTGCCGTGAAAAATGGCTAGCATTGTGTCGGCTGAGCGCGATAAATTCAACCTCAATTTTGAAGAGACTGAGCTGCGTTTAGGCTTAGGCTTGCCCGGCGGCGCCGGAAATGACGGCGACGTCTCCAAGCCTAGCGGGAAGAGAGGATTCTCTGAAACTGTTGATTTGAAGCTTAATCTTTCGTCTAAAGATACAGCGGTAGATCAGCCGGAGAAGACGAAGGCGAAGACCGTTCTTCCTCCGTCCAACGATCCGGCAAAACCGCCGGCCAAGTAAGTCTTTTTTTCTTTTCTTTTCTTTTGTTTTTGGAAATTAGTGCTAAAATTCCGATTTTTCATGACTTTTTCATTTAAATCTTGAATAAAAAGTTTTTTTTTTTTTAAATATAACTTTCAAAAATTTTGTTTTTATATCTCAACTTTTTAATTGTAGTTATAGCATCAAAATGATATAGTTTTGTCTCGTGGCACATTGGACATGATGAACGTCTAAATCTTAGAGATATAAAAATAAAATTCACTAAAGTTTGTATATTTAAAAAACAAACTTTTTGTTAATCGTTTAAATACAAAAATCACGAAAGTTCGAGATTTTAACACTAATTTTCCCTTTCTTTTTTACATGTAAAAAAATCTTTGTTCACAATTCGAACTTGAAAAGTTTAGTACGATTTGAGCTCAAAGGTGGAAAAGTTTTAGTACTCGTTACGAGTTCGAATGTGGATCTGCCGTAGTCCCTGGTCTCTCATAGTCTAACATTTCATTTTTATCACTTGAGGTACAGACTTTATACTCTTTTTTTATCATTTTATGGAAATGAATAAAAAAAAAGTATTTATTCTCTGCAAATCTACCTGACATAATTGTAAATATGAGGGAATTTATAGATAATACTAATGTTTGGTAAGATGGAAAGTTGAAGAGTGGGTGAGAGAAAACCAGTGAACTTTCTCAGACACACGTAAATAATTTTTTGGTGTATAAAATTCTTGGAATTATCTCGATCTTGTTCACATGTGATTGGAAGAGATTTGTCTGCATTACACGCTAGGCCCCATTGAAGATGAATAATAATTTAAGGGCTATGGTTTGGTTTGTTGCTGAAAAAAAACACAAAGGAAAAGAACAAAACATTTGGGAATCTTTACTTTTTCTTACCAATAAACGACAGAATCTAAGAGGACATTAATCTACGTTACAATCTATATTACATTTTCAAATCCAATATTTCCTGTCTTAATTATTTGACCTTTACACTGCTCATGACCATGCTAAATACTTAAATAATTATAACTCCGAAATTCAAAATCATAAACAGGAAAAAAAAAAAAAAAAGCATGTGGTATTCGAAAATAATACTAATAATTTGAGGGTGATCGATCAGTCCTTTTAGGCCCAAGTCGTCAGTTGGCCGCCAGATTCGATCGTTCGGAAAACATATTGACAGTCCGAGAGCAGCAGTAGGAGGAAAACCAGCGCAGTAGTGCAGCGCTGTGAAGGTTAGCATGGATGGTGCACCTTACCTACGTAAGGTAGACTTAAAAATGTACAGAGCTACCAAGAACTCTCTGATACCTAAGGCAAATAATTCAGCTAACTACTATTAGTAATTTAAATTTTCTTTTTTATTTTTATTTTAATTTTAAATTCTTGTCATATAATTAATTATAACTTATATTTAACTATTGAAAAATATTTCAGGCAATTGTGGATCACAAGGAATGAAGGATTTCTTGAGCAGACAAACTGATCGACCTTTTGAACGGGTCTGAATACATTTTCTTGAATATAAAGATGGAGACTAGTTCTGTTGGAGACGTGTAATGGGAATTATGTTTAATTCTAACTGGTTATTTAAGTTAAAGTATTATCTTTTTTATGATTAAAATCAATACATATATATATATATATATATATATATATAGATTTGCTGATCAATATTATTCTTCTTTTTGTTTTGATCAGGATGTTGTCGAATCGTCTAAGCGCCTGCGCATAATAGAAAGGATCGAGGCAATTGGACTTGGTTAGTGCTTTTTACAGAAAATAATAACTTTCAACATTTCAGTCTGTTTGATTTTAACCCTTTTTATGACTTTTTGTTGGAATTTCTAAAAAAAATTCAAAATAGACTTTTTGAGTATGTTAGACTTTTTCTATTCAGACAAAAATTATATTTCAAAACAGGAAAAACAACAGTTCCTTAATAAGGAGGAGAGCTAGCATCGCTCATTACCTAATGTTAAAAAATAAACAAATTAATACTTAATACTATTAAGTATTATTTAGCATTAAACTAAAAAAAGTTTTATTCAGCATTAAGTAAAAAAAACAAAACAAATATCATCTAATATTGTAATTTATTTCTTAATCATGTTTACTGATAAATGTATGGTATGCAGCCCCAAGAGCAGTGGAGAAGTGCAAGACAGGCTAGACAGAGAGCATGTGGATGGATGAATGTGTTTAAATATAAATATGAGATGAAAAAAAAGTTTGAAATTTGTAGTGGAACGAAAACAATAACAGTATGTACTGTTATTGTTGTAAGATATGCTCAGGAATTTGTAGCTTTTGTCTGTTATCAAATGTGGCTTGTTACCTGTTAGCTTTAGCTTAATAACAGCCATCATGGAATCTTCTTTCTAGTTCTTGTGATTGTTTTCTTTTGCTGCTTTTTCCTTTTTGTTCTTCGAAATTTTCAGTGCCATGTATTTTATTCTGCAAGAGAAGAAAGATTCTCTGTACCTAAATGTATACATTTTTTTTTCTTTTCTTAAAAAGTAATTTTGAATATTAAATTCATAATTGCAGTTTGGTTTTGTATTGGGGAGACAATGAAAGGATCCATGAGGCGCCAGCAGGGCCGTAGCTGAATGCAGATGAAGTCCATTTATTAAGTCCATTCTTTATGCGTCTGCATTTGGTGATTCATAAAGAATCTTTTAGTTTTAAATATTTCATATATATTAAAAGAAAATGACAAGTTTGCATTATTTGTTTTCTTTTGACACATTCATAGCATCATGAGTTGCTTATAAATGTTTGGTTACTTGTGTTTTGTATTTTCATTACAAATACTTTTTGGGAAAAAAACCTAAATATGTATAAATCCGGTCCAACCATACATATATTATCCACTTGGGTCAAGGAGCTCTCATGGTTTAATAGAAAAATCACCAAATTAAGAGGAACTTAAATGCTATATAATGTTAGAAAGTTTCTTTTCATGTCAGATATGGATATAATGAGAATCTGCTATGTGAAACATGTGTCTGGCTCGTTGTGTCGTAAAATTCTGGTAAAGCAGTTAAGCCTTGTAGTTCACGAGGGCTGAAGCGAAATAGATTCCCAGCATCGAGGTCAGAGATTGGAACCGTCTGGCGTTGTAATGACTCAGTCATAATGTATATATTATTCGCGCTGGATTAAAAGAGCCTTATTGACTTTAGCAACGTCTCTTAAGTTGAAGTAGTGCATCTTACATAGAGTCTTTAGGAAGTTTTATAAACTTTATACAATATGAGATATCTGGCAAGCTCCTTATGAAATATGACGTCACTCGTTGTGTCGTAAGTCTGAGCCAAAAGCGGATAAGCGATTCGCATAGATCAAAATGTAATCTCTACGTGGTTGAATAGAGATTGATATAACATGTTTGTTTTTTTATTAGATAGAAAAACTTAAATATTTGTTCATTGTTTCAATTGGTGTCAGTTTTTTTTCATTTAAAAATAATTTATTGGTATTGACAAATTAATAAAATTAGTACGTTTATTTTTAATTCTGTTGATTGATATCAATAAGTTATTTTTGTCTGATGAAATGTACGTTAAGTGCATTATTTACATATTAAACAATCACTAAGGGTGAAAAAAATTGTTGATATTCTTGATTTTTATTTGTTGTGGAACAAAGGATGAGGATTGTGATGATTAAAGACTTGATACATCTTAGGATTCATTTTATAATGGAGATAGTGTGGTTGGGACTGTTTTTGGAGGATCTCAGCATAAATCTAGAGGTTGTAGGATCTGGCCTTCCTTGATTCTTACCCTCTTATTATCGACTCCAAACTATTATTACTATTATTTTTTATTATTCCTACTCACTTTTCATTACATCGCTATAGGGATAAGGTGCATCAATGTCCATGGTATTTGGTTATATGTACAATTTAATACTCTTAAGAAACTTGAGTCATGAATTCTGCTAAATGTTTATTTCGTAGTTCAAAGATGTCTCTATCATTAACAACGTTAAGTATTGATGGGTAATCGAAGCGTTAACTTTGCTGATGTGGCACCCCTCATTTACGTTTTTAGCTTATGTGTCTTCATTTGGTGATTCATAAGGAATCTTTTAGTTTTAAATATTGCATATATTAAAAGAAAATGACAAGTTTGCATTATTTGTTTTCTTTTGATACATTCATGGCATCACGAGTTAGCATAAATGTTTGATTTACTTGTGTTTTGTATTTTGTTCTAAATACTTTTGGGAAAAACTACTAAATATGTATAAACCCGGTAAACACGTAAATATTGTTCGTTTTGGTCAAGAGACTTCAGCGACTTTTAAAGCATGTTTCTTAGAATTGAGAGAGTCTATCTTCCGGAGAAAGTTTCTCTCTTATCGAATGTGGGATGTGATAAATAAAAATGCAGTATGATCGCTTTATTGTATTACATGTGGGATTACGGCGTAAAACGGAAAAACACCTCATGCAAGGCTAAACGGAACATACCCCCTCATATAGAGGTCAGGGATCGGCTCTAGTTAGATCTACGTGTAATGACGAGCCTAATATAGATATTATCACATTTTGGGTACAGGGACCATCATCACTAAAGCAGCGGTTACTAAATTAAGAGAAGATCATACTTATATAATGTTATGAAGTTTTTCTTATATCCAATATGAGATGTGACAAATCTGCGTAATGCGAGTGCGATGTCATGTGTGTATCCCATAAGATTATGGTAGACGAATAAACACACTTGGGCCTGACGGATAATATCTACATGGTTGAACCAGATCATTAGAAAAAATATTTGTTTTTTTATTAGATATAAAAACTTAACTATCTGTTCATTGTTTCAACTGGTGTTGATTTTTTTTCATTTAAAAATAATTTATTGGTATTGACAAATTAATAAAATTAGTGCGTTTAATTATTTTATATCAATAAATTATTTTTGTCAAATGAAATGTTAAGTGCATTATTTACATATTGAATAATCACTAAGGGTGAAAAAAAAAGTTGATATTCTTGATTTTATTGGTTTATTGGAACAAGGGATGAGGATTGTGATGATTGAAATACTTGACCATCTTGGGATTCATTTTATAATGGAGCTAGTGTGGTTGGGACCTTTTTTTGTAGGATCTCCAGCATAAATCTAGGGATTTGTAGGATCTGGCCTCCCCTCCTTGATTCTTACCCTCTGATTATTGACTCCAAACCATTATTATTATTATTATTAACATATTATTTACTCTTTCATTACATTTGGGATAAGATGTATAAATGTCTGCAGGGTCAATTTTGTCATTATGTTTAATTTATCACTTTAAGCTTTTTCGAGACTCATTGCTACTAATGTTTATTAAAGTAGTTAAAATGTCCTTGACGTCAACAACATTAACAAATGGATAGAGACGTGCTTTGCTAATGTGACACCGCATTTATATCGTTTTTAGGCATGTGTGTTTTTGCGCATGATTCTTTAAACAAATATTGTTTTGACAAAAATGCCCTCATCTGATACAATTCATCCTCGGCTCACTTTGGTTTTATTTTGCTTAGTCTGCTTCATTGAAATTATCCAATCTCTAAAGAAATACCATTTTTAAGTGTACTTTAGATCCATTTTCTACAGTCATTTCTTCTTTAATCTCTCTCGATTCCTTTTCCTTCACGGGGTTAGAGAAGATATTTTATGTTTGATTGCTAGCTCTTTTCATCTCTTAAATCTAGGAGTTCTTCTGTTTAGAAACTTTCAAAATGGGAAAATCAGACCATGAATCCCAATATTTCCCCTAAATCCATACCAAATTAAAACCCTAAAGAAAGATTTTTTTTCCTATATTCGAAACCTTAAAACACAACTTCTATTTTTATACAAATTTGAACTAATTTGACCCCTATTTGGTTTCTAGGAAAACTGTGAAAAAGAGTCGGATGACAAAATTTTGAATATTACTACTTGGGGTGTTTGGGTTCGGAAGTACTTAAAAATGTATCTCTAATTGATCTTAGTAGCCACTTGAGGCTTTGCTTTCGGACTTACAGACTATGAAGAATATGATACACAATAGTTAGGTTTTATTTTTCCTTATTTTCCTTTTCTGTAAGCATTCTTATGTCAAAAGAAACAGAGCATAGAAAACTCGAATTGCTTCTCCGTGTGGGTGTTTTTTCATTTTTTCTTTTTTCTTTTTGGAATTGAAGATATTGGAGAAAATCAAGAAAAACAAAAAATGAGACCCGCGCTTAAGCTAAAATCTGTAGGGATAAGGACATTTTTATCAAAACAAATGAATCGCGTCTGTAGATGTGTCGCGTAAATTAAAAACACATGAAGGGTCTTACGTTAGCAAAGTTATGTTTCTGTTTGTTAAATTACATTAATGTCGTTGACGAGGAAAGAGCATTTTGAGTTATGGAATAAACGTTAGAGGTAATAATTGAACTTGAGCAAAGTTTAAAGGCCCAAGTTAGGCATATGATCAGAATCTTTAAGCGTTTATGTACGCCCCTTAAAAACCACGTTGTACTATTTTGTTCATATAGAGACTGAGCCTAAAACCTCACAGTAAGCGTAAATCCTTTAAAACGAGTTGGGCGAAGCTTTATTATTATTATTATTTTAACTTCTTATTTTCGACCTTAAAAGAGTAATCTATTTTCAGCCTGAAACATCCTTTAATATTTTAATCATTTACTATGTTTTAAAAATAATTGTTTGTGAAAGATAAGAGTGGGGCATTTTGTTCAAAAGAAATACTTTTGAGATTGAAAAAAAAGATAAGGGTTAGTTGCAAATGAGGATGATTCCTTTCCTTATAATCAAATAAACTAATATTAATTCATATGCTTAGCTCAATTAGTTAAAACGTTTTAAAGGCTTTAAAGGTAAGACATGAGGAATAGATGAATTCGAGTTTAATAGAGACAATTTACTACATGATTAAGCTTTAAAAAAAGAAAGGCCAATGTTAAAATCTTCAACGGGAGCAATGCCCAAACTTGAGTGGGCCTTAATTCGAGAAGTTGACAGTTCTGACCCTAATGTGGGAAAACCATCAATAATTGAGTGAAATATATTATTTTAAAGGGATAAGTATATATATATATATATATATATATATATATATATATATATATATATACTCTTATATATATATATATATATATATATATATAATTTTAGGATAGTATATATACTATTATGTCTAGCTTGAACAGAGAGAATTCACCATTTTAAATAGATAAAGGGAAAAAGGAAGGGGTGGAAGAGAGGTCTCAAGTTCGAGTAGAAAACTATCCCTTAAGGGATAGTATATTAAGAGTAAAAGAAAGCAGTTTTTAAACCTAAATATTGAAAATGATCCCAAATAGTTATAGATTTAAAAAAAAAAAAAAAGTATACCCAGTTCAATTATTTTAGTAATAGAAGATATTTTGGTACTATCCCAAAATTTAAATATTTATAAAAATTGACATATTTACAAGGAAGTAGATAGAAATAAGAAATTGTTTAACTAAAAAGTATCTTTAATATTGATTAAAATATTTAGATTTAGGATTTTCTTAAAGATATCACAAAATTTGCGTTTCATTGTAGTTTCCTTTCACTGGAAAAAATCCATTCAAATCTCCAACCCCTTTATCCTATTTTTGTTGGAGATTTTGTTTTCATTTATTTTTATTTTTTCGGCACCATTCATGTTTTTCTTGTGTAGGTTTTTTTTTCTCTTTTTCATACTATTTAATTGTTTTGTATTTCAGATTATTAGTATGATGGACAAAATAAATAATACGGATAAATAAAATAGAAAAAAAATAAGATCTAGCTTAAGTGGCTAATAGCTGAGACGAATATAGGGAGGCGAGAGTTCAGGGTTGGAAAAGCAGAAGGGATAAAAATTTGTGAAGAAACGGAATAGTATGATATAATGCTTTAAATATGATTTATATTATCTTAAAATATGGGTAGTATTGGTTTTTCTGGAACTTAAAAATTAAATAGTGCTTAATAATATTAATTATTAGATTATTTATTTTTGTAATATCTTATTTTTAGTAAGTATCAAAAGATATGTAATTGCTTTTATAAAGAAACATAATATTACGATGTAATACTTAAAAATAATGGTATATTATTCTAAAATATGGGTAGTATTGATTTTTTTTTTTGAAAATTAAAATTAAATAGTGTATGTATTAATTATTATATTATTTATTTTTGTAATGTTTTATTTTTAGTAAGTATAAAAAGATATGTTGTTGTTTTTAACTTCAACAAAAGGTTAATTTTCTATCCAACAAAAAAAAAAAAAAAAGAAAAAAAAAAGGAAAAGTAGGTTCCCCTACATCATTACGAAAATATTTGTATATAGGTGATCACATAAACAAAATAGGGGAGGGGTAATTACATGCTCTCCAAAAAATAATTATGGTTTTATTTAAAAATAAAAAAAAATATCCAAACTACCCCTTATGGTTCTAGATGAAGAAATTATAATAATAACTATAGTATATTATGGTAGGTGATAAACTACTATCATAACATATTGTCTGTGCTCGTAATATATTATAAACTACTTATGTGCTTCTTCAAATCTAACATCACTTAACAGAGTAATTTTGGGAATTTTGGACGTCTTTGACTTTTAAAGCTAAAATGCATGGTATTTTTGGAGGCATCTCGAGATCCTATTTTAGCTCCTTGATCACTTATGTACAAATATTTTTGTGAATATGAGAAACCCACTTTCTAACAAAAAAACCTAATAAGTTATAAGAAATAAAATAATAAAACAAATAATTTAAAATATGGGAACAACTTATTTTACTAGAAGACTTTTAAAAAAAAAAAGGGCTCAAAGACTTGAAATTCATTTTTTATTGTTTAATAAATTATTTTGCCCCCAAAAAGTTTACTTTGTCTCGGTTTATGTGCATCGGGCGGCAATATTTGTATATCCATTAAACTATTCTTAAAAGGAATAGATGGCTTCTAGAAATTGTAATATTTTTTTATATCTATTCACTTTGTATTACATTATATTATTATATTCCTCAAATAATTTTTCAATTGAAACTTGAACCAGTGGCAGAGCCACATAGTGTCTAGCGGCAAATGCCCCTGCTCCCTAAAAAAAATTATTTCTAGTAAGCAAGGAACAAATATACGGTAATTACGGATATATCGATTACTTTGATTTTTTTTTTTTTTTTTTTTTTTTTTGAGGATGGCGGAATATCAGTGGATATTTTAACAAAATATCGGTAAAACGAAAATTAACAAAATACTTTGAAATTCATGGAAATACTTTGTTGGTATTATAAAAAAAAGCGTAAATAGCGAATATCACGTTTGTTGAAGACAATATTCATTTAATTTGAGGAAATTACATTCTGATAGTCATTTAAAACCAAAATGAAGTAGTGCTGGCTTTATTCATTATTTGATGAAGGGATCAATCTTGAGTGATATTAATATCGAGAGCGCTGAAGTATTTCGATAATATTGATTGTAACCCCGAATATGCGTATATCGTCATTGACTCACTCACCGCGACACTCTCCATGGATAGGAAAGCAAGGGGTTAGCGCGTAGTGATTTGAAATTCTTGATGCATTTGATATGGAATTTGGAATGACATTTGTGGATCATAAGAATAGTTAATCATTCCATATTCTTCAACAATAGAACTTGAAGGATGTGAAGAAGGCTGACCATAACTCATTATATAAAGAGGAAATATGATGAATCACTTGATTGAGTTCCAATACTCATGGACTCAAAATTGGCCGAAAACAAATCATCATTGTATGATGTCATCCTTTGTTCTCTTCCTCTATATGGCTTTCCAATGGCTCCAATACCTGGACCGACTCTTCTAGACCCTGTGGTCTTTATTTTGTGTAGTATGTGTGAAATCATCTTCATCGGTGAATGGACTCAATGGATATTGACTTTGTTGTGGATATATAATATTCCCATCATCATTTCCAATAGCACTACCATCATTGGTCCCCACTTCTCTTGGGCTATCATAACTTTTATAGTAAGTACCCCCCCACGACAAAACTTAGTCTACTACTATATAAGTAACTTGTCAAGGGTGATAACAATGGTTGAAATGGGGATCCTATGTGACAAGTGAAATTTTAAGCGAGTAATTTCATTACTTTTTATCATTAAACCACGATAATTGCAAATTGTTCGTTTTATTTCCACTCGAATGTGTGACTCCATCGGGATCTGACCTCCACTTCCATAGCCATTCTATATAAACACATGTGATTTTATTTTAGAAATGAAATTCGAATCAATGTGATAATATAATATGATTTATTATAATAACATTATATAAATGTAAGTTAACATAAAGTAAGATCTAAGTTTCAAACATGATATCTAACTTAATTTAAACTTTAGACTAGTGACGGTCCGCATCTTGGCCGTGCAGAGCTGGCAGGAGGCGAACGAAGGCTCAGGACCCAGGGCGCGATCCACACATTTTTTTTTTGAATCATTTCGAATAATTCATATACAATTACTTTTCCAAACACATTTCAAATACCCAATGAAAATATATATACGTAAATACCACTTTACCATAAAGGGGGCTCATAATTTGATCACAAAACTCTTTTTTTCATTCGATGTGGCATTTCATGCCCATTTGGTGTATTTCCCACATTTATACAATGTGGCATTATTAGCTATTTTCAATATCCAAATATTTACAAAACATAATCAGAGTTTAATTTCATAATAATGTTTGTACAAAATGAGTCGAATAATTTCATGTATGCATGTGATGGAGCTTTACTTATCCTCAGTGTGACTTTGATGTGACTCTGATTCCAACGTAGTCGTCTTGTACACAATTAAGCTCAGTACTGCGTGATGATAAAAGCAACGCACTAAGCATTTCATGCTTAATGGTTCTACTCTCAGTGCTTCATTTCGGTTTAAGTCGAATCATGCAATTTTTCTAAACCATGCTTTTGAATCTTTTTGAATGATCAATGTAAATACAATACATATATTCATTTCATATACATTCATTTACGGCTCATTGATAATTTCAAATATGCACTTTCATATGCAATAAATAATTCAAAATACAAATTATACATTTCACAAATATTCTTATCATTTTACCCTTAAACGAATTTAGCCAATGTTTTTAATGTTTAGGATAACGGAGTTATCGGCACAGTCATTAATTTGCGGTAGGTATAAAAAACATTTTATTTTATAACATGAAATGCGATCGTTGAAATTTATTGTCGGTTATTAAAAATCAATTCGTGAACACTACCGAAACTATCCCATTGGGCTATGGATCGGAGTGACACATCATTACGTTCGTTTGCAGTACTGCTAATTTGACCCTTATTGGTATACCATTTTATCCCTAACTCGAATTTAAAGGTTAACATTCTATTAAGGGTGTTCAAATCATTCATAACAAAATACAATATAGTATATATCCTATATAAATAATTCATTTCAATACTCAAATGCATTTTTCATATGCAAATCATTTCACAATTAATTGCCTCCAAATCAATTAAAACACTTTAATATGCAATTTGTGAAATAATTTCAATAATAGAATAATGATAAAGTAAACCTTGGAAAATAAAAAGAGATTGAATGGAAAAAACTCCCGAAATGAAACAAAGAGAGTCGAAGGAGAACAAACCAAAAAGTTTGTTGCATGAGTTTAATCCTTGGAGTCTCGATCAGATTAGGCTTTCTTCTTCATCAGCCTCTATTCCAATACAATTAACAATCATCAGTTGACTTATTTAGGTTTCTAGTTATGGTTGTTTTCTACCCAACACACCTTCACTTGTAAATTTTTTCTGGGAATAAATGAGTCATATTTTACTTGTTCCTTGAGTTCATTGTTCCTTTATAAATCTATTTTATTCGAGAAATTGGAATCATCTGGTGGAGCACCCAAAGCTCAGGATGTGTCCCTAAACATCGGGACTATTATATTTTCAACACAAAACCAGAAATTTCCCAAAAACAAGGCTCCCTTTAGACGAATTTATGGGTCTAATGGGATCCAAATTTTGATACACTTATTTCAGGGAAATTTATTTTCCTAGAAGTTTAGTTTACCCAGAAATTTAAATCATGCAATTTGGATGAGTGAAACTCAACTTATGACCTAAATACCAAAACTGTTCTGAAACACCAAAGTTGTATCAGAACTAAACTAGAATTGACCCGAAAACATAGCCTCACTTTGACGAATTTCTGAGTCTAATGGGGTCCAAATTTGGATGCATTTATTTCAGGGATATTTGTTCTCCTAGAAGTTTGGTTTACCCAAAAATTTGAATCACTCAATTTGGATAAATGAAACTCAACTTATGGCTTAAATACCAAAACTGTTCCAAAATATTAAAACTGTATCAAAACTGAACCAGAATTGACTCGAAAACATAGCCTCACTTTGATGGATTTCTAGGTCTAATAAGGTCCAAATTAGGATACACTTATTTCAGAGATATTTGTTCTCCTAGAAGTCTAGTTTACTTAATAATTTGAATCACTCAATTTGAATGAGTGAAACTCAAATTATAGCCCTATCTCTTGTTTCAAAGCAGTAAAGCGTATCGAAGCTGAACCAAAATTGACTAAAAAACATAGCCTCACTTTGACGAATTTCTGGGTCTAATGGGGTCAAAATTTGGATTAGGGAGATGTTTTCTTATAGAAGTTTAGTTTACGTAGAAATTTGTTTGGATGGTAGTTATGAGATTATGACAAAAAAACATAGTTTGGAGAAATTTTGACATCATTTAAAACCCAACATTTCCTTTATACAAAAATTCCTCAACACCAATCCAAACAACCATATAACAATTTAGAGCAACCCCCAAAACTAAAATAAATAATCAACATCGTTTTTATACCAACTTAGGGTTTTTTCTAAACCCAAACACAACATTAAGGAAAGTTATGGCTTGATTCCTTACCTTTAAATCTTTGATTCTTTAATACCAATCTTCCTTCTTCCTCTTGATCACCCTAATCCTTGATTTCATGAAGGAAAGACCACTAATCTTCCTCACTCTCTCACGAAAAAGCTACTTTCTCTCCCCTTCTTTTGCCAAATGTGAAAAATGTCTCTCAAAGACCAATATTTGGTCTTTAATCAAAATCTTGCACTAAGCCTTGTTTGGCTACACATTAATTCCTAATTTTCTCATTTTCTCACTTTAAAGCTTCATTTCAATATCATTTCCACTTCATTTTATTTCATTTATACTTTGGCACTTATTGCTATTTATATTATGGTCCTCATTTATTTTACGGAATTTATTTGGCTCTTGTAAAATTGCCGATTTTTTTATCATTTTTTCGTTTTTAGCCATTTAAACTATGGAAAAAATATAATATAATTTATTTTACACCTTGAACATGTTATAAAACAGTTAGGGTATTTTCAGGGTGTTACAACTCTCCCCTCCTTAAAAGAATTTTGTCCTCGAAATTACCTTCCATTGAGGCAGATTGAGGTATTGTTGCCTCATAACTTCTTGGCTTTCCCACGTGGCTTCCTCGGAGTCTTGTGGTTTGCACAATGCACACCAATGGGATTAAGCTTTTGCGCAACTCTTTCATATGATAAGATTTCTGCGAAACTCCTCTCATACGTCAAATCAGGTCCTAAGCTCAGGTGCTCTCCAGAAGAGACTACATGCGATGGTCGAGCACATTACCTCACTCGACATTGACATGGAAAACATTATGAATTTTCCAACTGGGTCAAAGCTAATGTGTGCCACTGGGAACTCCCACTTTCTACATCCTTATCAGCCCAGTGAACCTGGGCTCAACCCTTTTCCCCGATCATACCTTTTTCCAAGGTGATACTTTCAAAAACACTTTTTCATCGATCTCATATCGAATATCCTTTCTTCTCATGTCGGTGTAGGATTTTTGTCTATCCGTGGCCACTTTTAATCTTTCTCTAATCATTTTCACTTTTTCCTCAGTTTCTTGAATCAAATCGAGGCCAATTATATTTTCTCACTTAACTCAGTCCAACACAATGGTGTTTAGCATTTTCTTCCATAGAGAGCCTCATAAGGTGCCATTCCAATACTTGACTGGAAGCTATTGTTGTACACAAATTCAACTAGAGGAATGTGTCTATCCATTCTGCCATAGTCGATCCACCTGACTTACCATTATGTTCTATTTACTTAGATCACTCTTTTCTGTCCATCCGTCTGGTGGAACTGTAACCACCTAACTTATACGACGAGTTTATAACAACATGTATAAGGTATAATGTAAAACCTGGGAAAATTCGAATTTTTTTTAAAAAAAAGGGTAAAATGGTCATTTTGGTCAAAACCCAAAATTTTTTTTCTAGATCTCAGATGAAGAGATAGACTTGTCGTTGGAATGTGCACTCGTAATCAACTCTTTGCGTCGAGATTTCATCGAATTCCAAGGCCAGTCCAGAATTCAGCGTTATTCGAGGTACGAGAGTGAAATGTGACATGTGAGCGGGTGTTAGTGAAACCAGCGTTGGGAGCGCGTGTCAAGATGTCGCGAGTCAAACAAATGAGCTCAAGTATGGTATAGGTGACATGTGGCGTCGTGTCGTTGGAATCCCGAGGTAAATGGATGAAGAGGATAGAGATCCTAAGACGATGAGGGTGGGCGTGTAGCAGCGGAGTGAAGGGCTGACTCTTGCGTCTTGGGCCCGTAGTGGGATGGGAGAAAGAAAAGAGCATAAAGAAAGAAGGAAAGAAAAAGAGAGTTTTAAAAGAGAGACTCCACCTTCTCTCTAAATTTCAGACGATCGGATAGGCGGTTTCGGGTGGGTGAGTAAGAGGAAGAGTTCAACCTCCACGGCGGGCTTGTAGAGACCGAAGTTGGGAGTTTTGACAAAAAACTCTTCGAGAGGTAGGGGTTTTCTCGTCTTGGTTTTAATCCTTGTCTAAGGGCCATTCCAAATGGCATGTGGGTTGTGTGGTAGTGAATGGCGAGTGTGTGTGAGCGAATCCACTGAGACCCAGGACGGTGTCTTCAGAGATCGCGATTGTTTCGGACGGTGGGGCGATTTTTAGACTAAGTAATTGTCCTTGTGTGCCATCTTTATGTGTTAGAGTTAAAATGAATAATGGTGTTGGTTGTCTTATCCTATGGGGAATGTTTGGTTATGTTTGGAACCATGGGAGGCTGCCATATTGTGGTAGTACCGTGCTTGGACTTTAGAACTGGTTTGGGTAGCAAATAAAGAAATTTGGTAGTGAGTCGCTTCAGGTTAATTGTAGCCACATCAATGAACTTGATGTTAGGCACTGAATTTCTCAAATTGGACCTACGTAGTACGAGTTAGCGGTCAGTTCTGCAGATATTAGTCTGGTGGAAGAATTTGTCCGTTGGGTTCGCCGTTGGGTTCACCCATTGCAGATACCTTCGATTGGGTTCACCGTGGAGTCACCTTGGCTGGGTTCGTCAGTAGTGCGTGAGTGACTCCAACTTGAGATATCGTAAGCTTGTCGAACTCCGATTCGGGTGTTCTTGGACTCTATGTAAAGCCCATTGAGTCAATATTGCAGCCATGTCCCTATCGAGGACATTGGGAAATCGGGCTGGTTAGTGCTGGTTGGGTAGGCTAGCTGAGTAGGGCTGCCTATTCATGTGTGACCTCCAACTTCGGAAGGTCATAACTTCTTCGTTCGAACTCCGATTCGGGTATTCTTGGACTCTATGGAAAGCCCATTGAGTGAAGATTGCAACCATTTTCATGTGGAGGACATTGGGCAATCGGGCTGGTTGAATGATGCCCGACAGGTTAGTGCTGCTGGTTAGATTGAAATTTAGCAGGTGGGGAGCGCCTATTCATGTGTGACCTCCGGAAGGTCATAACTTCTTCGTCAGGAGCTGCAGTTGGTGTTCTTAAGCTGTGGAAAGCCCGTTGAGTCAATATTGCAGCCATATCCTAGGACATTGGGCAATCGGGCAGTTGATGCCAGGCTGGTTGTGGCTGGTTGGGTAAATTTGTAGGAGTGGCTACTTTATTCATGTCAATGACCTCGAACTTAGAAGGTCATAACTTATTCGGTAGAACTCAGGTCGGTATTCTTAGACTATGGAAAGCCATTTATTAGTCGAGATTGCGCTCCATATTCACTGTGGGGACGTGGGAATCGGGCCTATTAGTTCAGGCCGGTTAGTGCTGGTTGGTGAAAATTTAGCGGTGAAGTACTGTTACATGTGTGACCTCAACCGGAAGAGTCATAACTATGGATTCGAATTAGATTTACGGTGTTCATGGATCTGTGGAAATCCCGTTGAGTCAGATTTTTAGCCATGTCCTGTGGAGGACAGGTGGGCGATTGGGCCGAGTTAGTTCCCGGTGGATAGTGTCTTTGGTTGGATGGTGCAAGTTGTTTTTGATCATGTGTGACCCTGCAACCGGAGATCATAGCTTCTTGGTAGACTCGTTTGAGTGTTCTTAGACTCTATGAAGCAGTGGTCAAGTTCGCATCATATGTCTATGGAAGGCATTGGAGTGCGGAGCTTCAGGAAAGGGGCTCACAGGCGAGTAAGGTATGATGTCGGGTGGGGCTATCTAGTCATGTGACCTCAAGCCGGAAGGCCATAACTTTCGTCAGAACTCAGTTTCGGTTGTTCTTGGACTCTATGGAAGCCATTGAGTCAGTTCCATCTGGATGCCTTTGGATGGCGTGGGTCAGCTGGTAGAAAGAGTAGAACCCAGTAAGATGAGCTGTCGGTGGGACTCCTGAAGCCATTGTGTGACCTTGACCCAGAGGTCCATAACTGTCAGATTCGAACTCCGTTTCTGGTGTTCTTGGACTCTATCAAGTTGGCCAGGTCAAGATTGCATCCATGTTCCACTGCAGTGGACATTTGGCCAATCAGTAGGATTGGTTAGCTAGTTAGATTGTGTGTTATGGCTTGTGTGAATAACATGTGAATTGTGAATATGATGTATGTTAATGCATGTTTGTATGATGTATTAACATGGGTTGTACATGGAGGAAATTATATATCAATTATATTATCATGGTGTGTTGTTGATGTTGCTCGTTAATATATTCATGCATGCTTGATATGTTAACATGTGTGATTGTGGATGGTAGTTTAGTATGCGCCAGTTAATACATTAACATGGTGTTGTGACCAGATTGTCCATTTCCTTATGTCTTGGGGAACCTAGGTGATAGGTGTGAGTGCATGACATGAAAGAAAAAAAGGAAAAATGGTTGTGAAGGAATTTCAAGGAAGATTTTAGAAGGTATGGATTGTCAACGGGTTATCTCGGAAGCTAACCAGTGGTGTTTGAAGAAATGATTCATCAATTCGCGGAGGAGTCCGATATATTTCATAGAAACTTCGATGAGCATGTTTTTGAGGTAAAACGTACTGTTTGAAAACGGTATTTCCTCGCCAGCAGGCACATGAGGGTCGATGAGGAGCTGGGACATGTGGGAGTGGGTGGTGCGTCTCGTTACTATCGTAGCAGACATTGGTAGAACATATATGTTTTGTTTTGATGTTTGGTGTGCGTTGCATGTGAACTTAGGTGGGGAGTAAGCCACGTAGGACCAAATTCCGCTCTGGTATTGCTCATGTCGAGAAAATTATTTAGTGAGGGGCTCACACAGGATGGGACGCATCAGATTCTTAGAAACGAAGAAATGGCCATATATGGCCCTTAATATGTATTTGTAGTAGGTAAGGCAGTTTTAGGATAATTGTAAATTAACTCCTTTTTGTATAAAATATACATTTTGAGGAAGTATGGATGTATAGATTGATGTGGCCATTTACTCATGCATAGATCTCTCATGATATGAGACACAAATGACCATGAAGTTCTATTGTCCCAGTGGACCCACAGAATTGGGCGTCACATATAATAAAGTAATGTATTTTAGAACAAATAATACTATAAAAATAAAATAAAAAAATGCGAATTAACACAAGAGTTAAGGACAAATTAATATTTACAGTGGAGAACCAAGAAGTCGTATCTAGAAGATATCTTCAAGTAGGATTTTGATATTAAGTTAAATTGAGAATAAAATGAAATGAAGGACCAAAATGCAAAAGGGAAAAATTAGGCAAAAATTGTATAAGACGATGTATTTTATTAATGAAAACAAGAAATATCTCATTTTTGATTACCTAAAGACGTTGAGCAGAAAATGGGTGAAGAGGAGAGAAGAGAGAGAAGAGAAAAAGAGAGGAAGAAGAAGAGAAGAAGACGGGAAGAAGAGAAGAAGAAGGAGAAAAGAAAAGCAAAAGCAAAGGTATATATGTAAGGAATTTTGGTATAGATTTTTGTATGGAACTTGTTAGGATTTTGTATGGATACTTGTTTGGGGAGTTTGAATCTTTCTTTTGTAAGGCAGAAGAATTTCAATTTTTAAAAAGAGAAGCGAAATCGTAATTCGGTAAAAATCAATTTTTGAATCTGGATAATGATGGGCTTTGGCATTGGGATCATATTCGCGAGGAATCTAACTCTGCGTCAAATTAATTGGTCAGAGACAATGAAATTCTGGGTTTTTTGAGAGACAGAATATGAAAGATGAGTAAGCAATGATGTGACAAAAATGCCCCTACATGCTCTTGTGACACATGTTGCAGATTAGAGATGATGGAAATGGACGACTTAGATTGTGCCAAGTGTCAATATAGTAGAAAAAAAGAAGACATGGATGCAGTATTAGAAAGTTTACAACAGTGGGTTAAAAGATGACAGTGTCATCTTCTCGAGAAACCTGACAAATGGGCGTGTGGACGGATGTGGAGTGTGTGTGAGAGTTTGATTTTAGAGAGAAGTGCCTTCTTTCTAGATTTGAGCCCCGGTCAGGATGGTAGGTTTTCAACGGAGCCAGTAAAGTTGCTTTCTGACGGCCCAGTGGCGTGACTTGATTTGGTGGAGTTCGAGCAACTCAAGAGGTAGGGATCTTTTCCTACTTGCGTTAATCTTTGGCTAAGAGCCATGTAAATGATTAGAAAGGTTACGAAGAGACTTGTATTAGCTATGGCTTCGGTCTCAAGCTTTGATGAGTGGAAAGTCATATTTGTGTGGTTGTGAGCAGTAACTTGGGGTTTAACGTTGCGCAGATGAAATGACCACGAAATTTTTTGGGTGAAAATGTGTTTTTAAGTGATTAAATGAATTGCTTGTGTTTATTAATTAACTAAATGTGAGCTAATTTTGGTGTATTGATAATTGAAAATTTGCTGTGTTATGTGATTTAATTATGTTAACTATGTACAAATGAATATATTAGCATGTTTGGGGTTGACATCATAAATTCGTATACCTTTGGGGCACCCCAGAATATTAGGGTGAGTGCATGACATGAGTAAATTAACATGAAATGTTTGTAGAAGGAATTAATGGAAAGATTTGCCCAGGAGGTATGTTAGGAGACGGTCCGACGATTGTGGAGGGCATGAGTCTCGGAAGGTTCTCAGCCTACACATTCTGTACCGGAGGGTAGTCGGCCACTGCAGAAACTCGGTAGTGTGTTTTCAGAACAACAACTTTGTTTTGAAAAGCCCCGATTATTACTGCATATTGGCTTAGACATGTGTGAAATTCGTGGACACAGGACAGGATTGATCATAGACATTGATGGGATTCATGTATTGCTTAGAATGTTTTTGTTTGCCATGCGTGTGTAACTTAGGTGGGGAGTAACTAATGTGGGAGGTGTCTAACGAGCTGCTCTTGTGAGATCATAAGCTTCAGGTGCGGGGCGAGTGAGAAAGTGACTATTGGGCGTTTGAGAAGAAAAGCATTTGTGACTGATGTTGTAATCATGTAACATGTATTAAAATTCTAAGGTTTAATATGTTGAATTAAGAAGAAATATAGCTCTTTAACCATGTAATATATTTGGTTGGGACATGAGTGATACGGGGGGCCACAGTGGCCATTATTTTACTACGCATATAGATACGTGTGATTATTTGTTGATTATTGGGACGGGTTGTACCTTGGGTTGGGAAGGCTCCGTCTGAAGGAGACTTTGCTGGGTTACCGTGAGTGTGGATTTTGAGCAATCCACGGTATTCCGTAGTCGACGAGGAGTTGTCAAGGACCCCAGGTTTAAGTGGTCTGACGGTGGGCTTAGATTATCAGTGCCTGGACTGGGACGTTTGGGCATGATCTTGAGGTATTTGCTTTCACCACCTCTTTGTTGAGCCCCCCAGAGACTTGACTTGAAATCTTGAATGACATCTGACTGGAATTTTGACTGATCAGCGTGGGTTCAGTGTTGATTTCATTGATCAAGACTGGGATAATTTGCATACACATGTTGATTATATTGAGATGTATTCCTCAGCATGTGGGTGCATCATGTTGTGTTGCGTTCACTCAGTATTCTGTTCCAGTGTTGTACGACTCATGTCTGACCATGTTTATCAGATAATATTCATCAGAGTATTGATTCTTAAATAAATCAGTTTCAGTAAATGTTGTCAAGCGATGATTGACCTTTAGAGGAAAAAAAAGTTGTTTGGGTTAAAGAGTGAGCTTTGAAGTTGTAGAAAGCAGAGCAAGAGACTTGGTGCAAAAAGGGGCACCTCAGGGGCAGACAGAGCCCAGGCAAAGCTTGTGGATATGTAGAGAGAGGCTGAAAATCACAGTGAGAAGAAGAACATTGAGCGAGACCATGTTCAGCTTGACCCCTCTTCAGCCAGCTCCGCCACCATCTTGTGATCTTCATTCTTGAGAGACCATATGAAATGACCATAACCAGCACTCATATTGCAACACATGAGATGGAGTGAAGATAAATCAAAAATTGCAGGACAGGAGAGACAGGAAGAGACATTTTTAGAGTAAAAAAAGTGGGAGACAAAGAACAGCTTGTTAAGGGACAGTGAGGAAACTTTGAGATGACATTGAGATGAGAGCCTTATTTAACAGCTTGATCCAGTCATTTGAAATAACTCATGTTGAGTAATCATTAGTCTGGATGGCTCAGATCTTATTGAATGTGTGCAATCTATTCTTCCTCAAAATTCGATCGGTGATATAGTGTTAAATTTATCAAGTTTTAATTTATAAGTCATGGTGCCAGTAAAAGCAAGGAGTTTGAAGGGCGTGTAGTGACAAAGTTATACAAAACGTATTACTCTTTTTGTTATGTTACAGATTAGAGAGAGGGAGATGAAAGTGGATGAAACTAGATTAAGTATTATTGAATCAAGTGACAAAAGGGACAGTGGGAATTTTAATTTAATGAGAGATAGTAAAACTCAAATAGTCTTACTCCATTTAATTTGAAGTTAAAACATAAAAGAGTGAATGGAGATGCAAGTTGGGTTTTCATATTTTGAGAGAAATCTGATTCTCTGGGTTTTGATGATGAATTTATTGGTTCTTGAGCAGGAAGATTATCTGACAGAGCCTACCAATGGACTCAGGTTGAAGGAGTTGACAAACTAAGTGGGGTGAGGTTTATCTCTTGTTTACTCTTGATTTAGAGTGTTTTGTGAAGTGCGCATGTTGAGTTAAGCGGTGATACGCGTTGTTGATCCCGATCTTGACCAAAATATTGATTATGAGACCCATTTGATCGACATTTGGGGCGATTTGGGTCATTTATAAATCATAATTATATAATTAGTTTTTAATGTATGAGAAGCCCCGAAATGGCATGAGTGGTTCTGAAGAATAGTGGGTGATCGTGGGCTATTTGGATAGCCATTCACTCTGTACGGTGATGATCTTTTTGAATCTAAGGTTTGGTTGTTGATTAACGTCTATATATTTAAAAACATGTGTCCCAAATTGTTTAAAATGGTAAGCTTAGTTGGATGAAATCAATAAGTTAAATACATAACGATGTTAACATGATTGATCAATCATCTGAATATAATTATTATATAAACATTGAGATGAATTGTGATTATTCAGTTATACTGAATATAATTGTTTAGAAAGATCTGACTCAATCATATAATGATAATCATAAAGATATGCTCATTAGAGAGCAATTGATTTTGCTTCCACCAGTCACACTGAACTTCACTGATCCAAATCATATAAAAAGGGAATTATAATCTCTAGAGATAATATATGCAATATTTCATATATGAGCTATATAAAACACTGGAACTGTGATAATTATCATTATTTGACTGTGTGGAAAGGAATCCAGAATGAGTCATGAAACACATTATTAAGATCTCAAAATCAACATTACTCATGGTAAGTCACCTACTAGTCTCTGCTGATATTCTTCTGAGAACTGGCCTGGATATCATCCCAACGTGATCATTTTTATTATAATCCATATCCGTTTTAAAGCCCTCCCATGATTCACTGAGGAGTAACCCATTATTTTTAATCAACTGAAGGTGGTTCTTCAAATAACAACAAGTCTGTTTAAAAACATGTTTTCCATATATCAAGAAAGGTTATGATTCTGCCAGACTCATATTATGAAACGCATTTGAGATGATTCGGCGAGATCCACTAATTTGGCCCAGAGTGTTTAAAACTGGATCATTGCATATTCAGTAGAGCAAACTGATTAGGTGATCTCAACACCACATAAGGTAGTCATCCGTTTATAATATTTTTCACAACGCCCCAGCGACGCCATTTTAGGCCACTCAACAAGTTCAGTCGGTCTATGTTTGGACAACATATGTTGAGAATTTCAATGATCATCATGAGCGTTGTGTTAAGAGCAATGTGAAAAATCTTTGAAATCTATACACCGGTTAATGCATTGATATATTGGATGATACGCCGCCCATGGCCATTTTACTGATGGTGGTGTGTTTCAAAGACATTATGATTTAGATAGATCAATGAAACACTGTATCAACTCACACCCCAGATCAATGTCGCCTTGACCCACAACGTCACTGTTCGCTAATCACCTGTTCATGAACATTGTTCATGATTTTTCAAAAAATAAAAAATAAAAAAATCAATCAAAACTAACTAGAACGAAAAAACAATAAAATTTCTTTAAAACAAAATTTAAAACAAAATTTTCATGTTTGATCATGATTTATTAAAATATACTGAGTCTTGTATTATCTGATAAACATATGATACTATGTATAAATATTTTTATATGAGTAAAGGTCTCGGTTCGTCAGTCAGAGATACCTGATTTGAACAACTGTCATCGAACCGGTAGATAGCTAACAGAAATCACAAAATTGAATGGGCATCGTCAGTGACGATCGCCAGGTTTCTATCTTCGAGGTTTATATATGCTTGGTCACGTTAATTGATGGCGCTATGCGAATGAAAACAGTCGTGGATGTTCGGCAACTCCTGAGGTTCAGCGCATCAATCCCTCCACTATCCGCAGTATGAGATCCACGGCGCGGTATCATGGTCACAGCCAGAAAGCGTCAGAGGCTTGGCGTTGGTCTTCGACGCACCAGATTAGACGAGGCTACGTCGCAAACAGAAGCGCGAGTGTCTTGCGCGGCGGCGTGAAACGCCAAAAGATCCAAAGACCTCAGAGGCACGATACGCGCGGTCTCGCGAGTCGCTCATGGCGCGGCGGTTTTCGGGACGCCTCGAGGCACGCAAGGCCCGGAGCCTTCGGTATCGGGCGGGGTGGACGGCACGACGCACGGAGCGGCGCGCCAAATCACCAGCCACCGCTTCACGAGTGATCACGGCCACCATACGCTCGGCGTTCAGAGACCCGCTGAACGGCCACGCTTCCCATTCGGGCGCGATCAGGACCGTCGGCTAGCGATATGGATTCCGCGTTTGCAGACGTCCCACCGATAGAGAGATCGAGACGCCTCGGCACCGATAAAAAGCAGCGGCGCGGCGGGCGCGAGAGCCGCCTTCAGTTCTGAAACAGCAGAGGCTTTTGAAGTTCCATATGGTCCATGAGTCATCACCATCCCGCCAGACATCATGAGTCGCCGCCAGTCAAGCAGATGAGGTCATCATCGCCGCACAAATTTTTGATGATGATGATATTTTGATCGTTCCAAAGACAGTGATCCTAAGAGAGCTTCTGACAGCACATCACAGCGAATACGAGATGCGAGAGGCGCTTCCATTCACCACATCCAATATGGAGCTTCCAGAGAACCGGCTTTTGGGCTCGGGTACTATACAAGCACCTTCGGCAACACGATGACCACAAATGCGAGGTGTGGGATTACCGAGGTCGCACAGAGCCCGCAGCCGATATCGGTAATCGTGCTTGCCCATGCCGTCGCGCCGCAGGTCGAGCATGTAGATCGCCGCATGCAGTGGCACGCTTTATAATTTAATTATTTTTTTGCATCATGCCCATCATAGCCGCACCGCGTGATACCTGTGGCCTAGAGGTTGGCGCCCTTGCAGAAAAAGCCATAATGTGGAGAGATTTCATCTCAGACCAGGCAGAGAGTCGGGTCAGTGTGTCGAGATCGTGAGTCAGTGATCCTGATTCCCTGCTCCCATGGTGGACCTTAGGGGCGGTAGACATTTTGAGTGTTGATGTCATTCTCGACATGGGATAAGCCCACACCCATCGGGTCAAGCGCGAACACCGGCCTTGTTGTCGCCGCCCCATACTAGCCTTCGAGTCAGCGAGGTTATATTACGCATCGGCTGACGCATGCGAAATTCAGACTTAAATTCTTTTCTTACGAGCAGAATCAAGACCAGAAAATCTCAATTCTCAAAAAATGGCAAAATCAACTTCGGGTAAAATTTGAAATTTTTTCTCAGATCCTGATTGACAAAACCGACTCACTGTTGAATCGTCCCACTAAATTAGCTACCACGTCGATTCTCACACACCCGAGAAAGTTCCGAATTTGCACGCTTGAGGCTGGTGCTCCAGCCAGAAATGACATGATGTGACAAAAGCCACCTACTACACGTACTTTGCACACATGTTGCAAGATTAGAGTAGATGATGGAATGGACGGCTCACTGTGCCAAGTGTCAAAATAGCAAAAGGACACTTGATGGTATAAGTGAAAGCCAGAATATGATGGGACAAAAAGATTTAACAATGTCATCTTTCTCCAAAACACAGCAACAAGTAAGAGCTGACTGATGCAAACAGAGAGTAGATTTGATTTTAGAAAGGAGAGAGAGCACTTCTCCTGAGATTTTCTACTAATTGACCGTCATTTCGACGAAGAAGAAGTAAAGTTGTTCTAATGCAATGAGGACTATGCTGGCATTCAATTTAGTTTAAGAGTTCCGACAACTCCAAGAGCAGAGACTTTTCCTACTTATGTTTAATCTTTGGCTAAGAGCCATGTAAATGGTTATAGCTATTCCTGAGGCTTGTATTAGCCGTGAACTCCTACTCAAAAGCTTTGAACCAGTGGAGAAAATTCTATTTAGGTGACGGAACAAGAACTCCGAGGGTTTCCAATCGCTTACTTGAATAGTGACATGAAATTTTGTGGAAATGTGTTTTGTTAAGATTCAAAAATGAATTGCTTCGCGTTTGTTAATTAGTCCATGAGCTAATTCTTGTGTATTGATAGAAAATTTGCATAACATGATTTATGATTTAATTATGTTAATATATATGCATGTGAATATATTAGCATGAATGTTTTGGGATTGGCATCATGTATTCCATATGCACTGGGGCACCCTAGAATATTAGGAGTGAGTGCATGACATGAAATGAAATTAACATGAAAAATGTCAGAAAGGAATTTCAAAAAAGATTTTCTCGAGAATCGGCAGGTCAGAGACTAGCCCAACAATTACATGTCGGAGGAACCCATGAATTGTCTCGGAAGGTTCTCCAAGACATTCGCCTCGGAGGGTAGTCTAATATTTTACCGAAACTCGGTAGTGTGTTTTCAAGAACAAACAACTTTTGTTTTGAAAACTGATTATTTTACTCGCATATTGGCTTAGGCATGTGTGAGGGAGCCTGGGTGAGGACTAGACACGGATCGGTCATGTAGACATTTGTGAGCCCCAACCCTGATAGGACAAGTGAGGGTCACTTTTTTTTTAAACTTATAACCTTTACAGACTTACATATATTCATATATAATGTTAAATCAATTAACTTGTATTACATTCTGTAGAGCAAATGATTACAAAATATAAATTACAAGCTCCAAATATGGAAATGTTCAACATCTACAATATTTACATTGGTTACAAAATTTCATATACAAAATAAAACTCTAAAGGTCTTCCGCGCTGGGCACCTATGGATGTGTGGCCTTCGATTGGCTTCATGGCTCCCGTCTCTCGATTCTTCTCAGACCTACACCTGATTGAATTGCATGTTTTTTACGCTTGGGAATTATGACTTCTATTAAGAGTCACCACACTCGATACAAAATGCATATCACACATATAACAAGCATGTGATTCTTATCATTTCTCATATATACTTATCATAACCAGCTTCCATTTTTTATCATCATCCATATACTTTTCATGTCAACTTGTATTTTACTTCTGCTCTTGTAAATCAGATACTATCATCACATAGCAAGCAGGCTTCTCATATCACGCCATATATTCTCTTACATTTCCTTTGCATACAATTCGCTATTTCTATTATGTTTCATGTCCGCATAAACCTTAAGTGGATACAGAAACCATGAGGGCCCGAGCAGGCCAAGTATCATCAGGTGAAACAATGTACTATGCCTCGTAATATGATACCCGAAGGTATCATCATTGTACGAGACAAAGGACTATCCATGTGTGCCCTGCACATATTACCCGGTTGCATCATCACCGTATGAGACAAAGACCATCCATGTGTGCTCCTGCGAATATGATACCCGAGGCATCATCACCGATGAATGCTGACCATTTATGAGTGTCCTGCACGATACCCATGTATCATCACCGCATGAATCGCTGACCATTCATGAAAAACGAGAGCTGTGGGTGACCCTTTCGGGGCCACCCGATCCAAACGGGATCTATGTCATCGACCCAAAAGTGGTCGGAATATCTGTACCGCAACTGTTTCTCCCCAATAGGCATGTCCATCTATCCTCTACCAGGTTCTACGCAGACAATCAATGTGCATTTTCTGTTTAGTATATATCTCTTATTCCCGAATAATTATTGTTATTCGGTAATCATATGTGATATATATATATATATATATATATATATATATATATATATATATATATATATATACTTTCATTTATTCATATCTTTGCATTTTTCATATCTCATTATATGCATAAATAACTATGCTTACCATGTATGCTTATGAGTTATTTATGAATTCATAATAGGCATTCCTAATACAAATAACTATGGTTACCTGTACTGCCTACTGTTTTCCGTGTTTTCTGGAACTAATATATTTCAACTTATCAAGCTGTCTATTGATGAATTCTGACCAATGGGCTTTCCATAGAGTCCAAGAACAATCTCGAATCGAGTTCAGACGTAAGGAGATATGGATCCTCCCAAGTCGGGAGGTCATGCGCAGTCAATCTCGACGAGATGACTCCTGACCGACTGAGCTGTCATGGAAGAGCTCACTCTAACACCTCAGTCTGACATCTACACACTATCCTCCTCAGGCATATAGTGTATTCTTGACTCAATGGGCTTTCCATAGAGTCGAGAACACCGTCGGAGTTCAAACGAAGGAAGATATGACCTTAGAAGTTGGAGGTAAAAGCTAAGCGGGATCAACTTTTGACGAGACCCTTTGTTGGACGACTCAGCATTTCAGCATTTGAAGGCCCTTTGTTGGTGGGCGACCCGCGCGGTGGACGACCCCGCGTTTGGCGAGCAGCGTTTGGCCGAGCGCTGTTTTGACGAGTGCTGTTTGGCGATCTTGTTTGACCTTGAACCTTGTTTGATGCGTTTGGCGACCTCTGTTTGACCCTTTCCCGTTTGTGTTGTTGGAGTAAAGACCATAACTTGGTCTACAGGAGTCGAATTGAGAAATTCAAAAGCCTAACATCAAGTTCATTGATGTGGCTACAATTTCACAGAAGGACTTACTGCCAAATTCTCCTTATTATGACCGAGAATCGTTCTAAGATCCGACTCGCATGTGGCGTGTCGGGAATTTTTAAGTTCCTTCAAACTAGACCTTCTCAAACACACATATTTAGGAGCCTTAAAGCTCTTCTTAACTTCGACCTTCTGAGAAATGAGTTTAGAATTTACAAACCAAACCACATACACAGACAGAGTTCTAAAACATGTGTCCGGTCAGACCAAAGGCAGACTTCCGTATAACGTGTATTAAATACAATATTCGCGGAGTTCCACCTAGTTTACATACACATTCTGGTTCCATACTTTTACATACTGCAAATCATAGTTCCATGAAATCCATACACATGTCTTCTTCTTCTTCTTCTTCTTCTTCTTCTTCCTTTTCCTTCTTCTCTCTATAGTGTTGCTCTCCACTTTCTCTCCCGGACCAAAAATAAGATATTTCATTTTGGTCTTATTATATTGTCTTATCATTTTCATTTCCCTTTTTGGTCAGCCAGCTCTTATAATGGCGCAAATCCGTTTATAATCTTTACAATGGCCTCAAATCTTCTTTATTATTTGTAGTTTTAACTTATGCATATTCCTACTTTTGTTTTTATCTTTATTTTATTCCGAATACATATACCTTTACGTTTATTATACCCAAAACATTTTATAAAACTGTTAGGGTATAATTTGGGATGTTACAACATTTGAGTAGGTTCATGTAATTGCTTGAATGTGTTTGTTTGCCATGTGTGCCAGGTGGGGAGTAACTTCCCATGTAGGAAATTATCTTTCTTGGGCTTTACATGCTTTGTGAAAGGGATCACCATTTAAGTGCAGAGCGAATGAAGTCTTAGCCCAAAACCGGGAGGTGTCCGGATTATTTACCGTCAGCGCGGAGAAAATCTATGCGTCTCATCGCGAGACCCATACCTGAAGTAGAAATGGCCTCTTGGAGAAACAACACCAACGCTCGGCGTGAATAGCGCAACTATATTCAGCATATTTGAGTTTTTTTACATTGCTCTTATACAAATACATGATAAATTGCAAATTCTAATACATATTGTCAAAAACATCAAAGCCACAACTTGGAGCTTTCTTCAAGTAATTTCTAAGATGTGTCTCAGCGGCGCTCTGTACTGAAATAATATTCCCTCGACGGGGGTGAGTTGTGCCCATTAGTGGAATTGATACCATTTAAATGCGTACTCCCCCACCTAAAGTGCATATACGATGATCAATATGTTACACTCAAGTAAATGCGTGATCGTGAATGTCTGCCCATTCCACTATGGTCTCATGAGCTCGACATTTGCTTAAGCCATGTATGAGAAAAATAATCAGTTTTCGAAACAAAACTTGTTGTTCTCAAAAACACACTACCGAGTTTTGGTAAAAGTATGAGACTACCCTCTGAGGTGAATTGGTTGGGGAACTTTGAGAAATAGTCATGGTCGCCGTCAGGGTGATATGTTGGTTATCTCCCGACCAATTCTCCGGAAAATCATCCTTGTGAAATTCCTTTCGCAACCATGTTCGTTTTTCAGCAAATTCATGTCATGCACTCACACCTAATTTCCAGGTTACTCGATGCATATGAAATGCATTATGCCATTTCAACACAATTTATGCCAATATGTATCAATTATGCAATATCCTCAAATTTGCACTCATACATGTCATTGAAATGATGGAGCCTTTGATTAGCGCTAAAGCCAGGCAAATCACAATTTCATCTCCAGGCCTCTGAACTGTGTTTTTTATATAATTATGTCATTTTGTTAACACATTATTCATGCACATTAACCTATTTATTTCCACACAACTCAAGTCATTCATTTCAACAATTTCCTTGCACCATATGGGCGTTTTGGTCCAATTCAAGCCAATGGGCAGCCCTCAACACATCGGCTCCCACTTTGTGGGCAGAGACACATGGCCATTCCCGGCCTCATACACACCAAAACATAGTTTAATGCATAAATCACAACGCAAGCAGCCCAAAAAGTCCATACACTGTCACGGACTGTCCAAAATGGCTCCAAACATTTCCAATAATTCGGTCCCAAGTTTTGGGACCGATCAAATGGCCACTCACGGCCTCAATCAACTCAACCATTAACAAAACACTTAAACAAGGGTTAAAACAAGTAGGATAAAACCCCTACCTCACGGAGTTTGTCAAAATACCGACGGTGCGGCGTAGTCCTCTCTGCGTAGAACAACCACTTTACTTCTTGGCAGGAGAAATCAGACGGGTTCGTCGGTAGAATCCTAGAAGTGCCCATCTCTCACTAAAAATCCATTTTTGAAATACGTATTTTCTTCTCTTCCACTTTGCATGTTCAGGCGGGACCCGGAAGAAACTTCACTCATACTGTCTCTCACATTGCTGCATTAATACCTCGACAGTTGGGATTCCCGATCACTGTTGACCATGACTAACATGTGATATGCCATGTGTCAACGTGGGCCCCACCTCGGAAACTCAAGTTGGCCAGATACGTGCTTGACACGTGGCACCTTGTGTGCCACTCAAAATGCGTCATGTGTCCTGGCCTTTAGTTTCTCAGCGTGTAAGTGGAAGCGTCTCGAGGTCGACCAGAAGTAGGCGTGTTAGCTAGATTTGTGGGCATTTGATGTTGAGAGTCAGTTTAGGTAAATCGAGATCTAGAAAAATTCCCGGTTTTAAGTGTACGATTTTGCCATTGCTGAGAAAATTGGAATTTTCTGCGGTCTTGAGAGAAGGCGGCACTCATTAGAGCCGTTTGAGCTAGACTTTGTGGCTTTGATGTTGTCATGTAACATGTATTATTAAAATTCTAAGGTTTAATATGTTGAATTAAAGAAATGTAAAAACTCTTGAACATATGTAATATATTTGGTTAGGACATATTTTGTGAGTGATATTGATACGGGGCCCAGTGGCCATTATTTTACTTTACGCATAGACCACTGTGTGGTCATTGTTGATTATTGGGACAGGTTGTACCTTGGGTAGAGCTTCCCGTATAAAGGAGACTCTACTCGATTTTCGTGAGTGGTATCGGGTTACCTGACATCCACAAGTATTCCGCGGGTTGACGGGTTGTCAACGAGACACCCCAGTTTTGGGGCGTCACACTTTTTGTGTAGAATCCTTGTTTGGAATGGTTGTTTGGTTTGGTTGTGGTTCTCAATGGAGGAAAAATTTGTATAAATGTTGGGTTTAGGGAAGATACTATCCATTTTTTAAACCCGTGTTTTTGGTTTGACCACTGTGTAGAATTATCACTCCTCATCGAATAAAGTGATTCAAATTTCTTGGTAAACTAAAAATCTAGAAGAACAAATCTCCACACGAAATAGGTGTCTGAAATTTGGACCCAGTGTGCAGATATTGCGTCAAAGTGAGGCTCTGTTTTTCGGGTCCAGTTAAGGTGATTTTGGGTTTCGAACGAGTTTTGGTATTTAGGCGCTGAGTTTTTCATCGAATTGAGTGATTTCAGTGCCCCCTTGAAACTAGACTTTTAAGAAGAACAAATATTCACTTGAAATAAGTATATCTAGACCCACATTGAACCCAAAATTTGTTAAAATGAGAATAAATTGTCACACGAGAATTTGTCTCAGGGGTTGTGAGCAGGAGTAATTCCAGGTTGTTTAAATCACAACTTAAGTTATACGATTCTAAATATGAGGATTCAAGTTTTTACAAACTAGAACATGCGGAGAACAAGCTTTCACGAAGAAATTATGGTCAATTATATCTCTAACGTTCTGAAATTTTTAAATATAGGACACAATTCCGGATTACGTTCCTGAGAATTGTTGAAGAGCATTTTGAATCGTTTGAACCATATCCCCCAAATTAAAGTCAGAATGACATGATGTCTGAACCGCAGCAGGGCTGTAAGGGGTATATTAAGTTAAGATCACTTTATCTATTTCAAATGGATTCTGGTCAAATTGTAGTCAGAAAATGGAATGTGAACTATTCAGAGGCAAAATTGGTTGTAGTAAATTGAAATTGTGTGAGGCTATATAAATGTATTGTTATATGAAATAATGCAGCATATTAAGTTGATCATGATAACATGTAGTGTAAGTTTAGAAGAATACATAATTTTGTTACTGTGAAAAAATCTGATTTAAATGCTTATAAAGAGATTATTTGATAATGAATATCTACAATGTGCATGATATCAATAAATTTATTCATGTGTGTGAGATCTTTTTTTCTAATACTGGGTGTTAATGAGCTGTTGCTTGCTATGACGGGTTGATTGGATGGTGAGCATCGTGTAGGGATCTGATTCTTCATGACATATAATTTATAGCTATCGGGTCCCGTTTGAATTGAGTGACATAGATCCCATTTGGATCATTATAGCGAAACCTCATTTGGATCCATGGATAAGATCATTATCTGTGGTGATAATACCTTCAGGTACATACAATTCTTTCACATGCTTCACTTCTAAGGTTTATGGGCATAAACATAAAAGCAAATGACAAGTATATAAATGAGATATATATGATATATGACATGATATGAAGCCTTAGCATTGCTATGTGATGATAGTATATAGTTACAAGAACAATAAGTAAAGTGTAAAGATGACACGAAAAATTATGAAATATGATAAATATGAAACATGTTATGAAAAGTAGATACTATGAATGGATAAGTATATGTAAATGTTATATTTGTCATACGTATATGTATGTATCTATAGTGAGATGATCCTTATTAGGGGTTGTCCACGAGGATTATTCCACTAAAGCTATAGCTTAAATAAGATGTTTATGTAGGTATAGAAGAGGAAACCATAGGACAGTATAATCCGCATCGTGATCCAAGTCGACATCAGCTGAGCAACCCTTTGGGAGAGAACCATTTGGTCTAATGTATATGTATTTTTGTTTCTTTTGTAAATAATGTAAATATTGTAAATGTTGAACACTTCCATATATGAAACTTGTATATATTTTGTAATCTGTTGCAACAGAATATAGTACAAGTTAAATGTTTAAAATTATATGAATGAACAAGCTTAAAGATTATAAGTTTATAGCAAATAGGAAAAAAAAAATGACACCCTCGCTCGACACCGGGTGCCGAGTTGGGGGTGTCATAAGAACGATGTCTTGAAATTCAATCAGGTGCAAGCAGCACTACTGACTTTCCTAAATCGAGTAAACCTCATATCTCTATTTGAAATGATCAAAATTGCAATCCCATGTAACTGAACTATTTCCCTTATGTAAAGCTCTGCTAGCTTGTTAAGTGAATAGTTGGTTCTCCTTTAGTAGGAAGTGGTGACTTAGTCAATGTCAGTCACATCACCACGGCTGAGTCATGCTTTCTTCGCATCACTTTGGTTACTCATTCTGAAATCCATTGTGATTAGGTCCCATTTCACTCTGGTATTTTAATAGCGCAATGATCCGAAGGAACTTGATGTGCCTTCGCGTTGACACGCCCATCACCTTGGTCATAAATTCCGATACATCTCTTTTCATTCGGACCACGATGCTGAGTGCTTTAAATCTTGATACATTTTGTGCTCTGCAAAGATGCATAGCAAAGATCCCTTTATGTGCCTCTTTGCGTGGATTTCTTCCAATTCATCATCATTGGGTACACAAACTTGATCTCTATAGTACAAGAATCCATCCTCTTTGGCTGTAAACTCGATTTCTTTCCCACTTTATTACGATTTAATTGCGTGATTTCATCATTCTTTTGTGCCTCACAGCACTCAGTTGCTAAATCGGTTTGCTATCAATTCTGCCACTATTGCACCGTCATCTGATAATGACAAATAAGCATTCCACGCTCGAAGCGTTTGTACTGACTTTCTACTTAGAGCATCTGCTACTACATTGGCCTTCCTGGGATGATAATCGATCACACAATCATAATCCTTGATCAATTCCATCCATCTACATTGTCTCAAGTTAAGCTATCTTTGCGAGGGCAAATACTTAAGACTTTTATGATCAGTGTAGATGAAACCATTTTCTCCATAAAAGATCCTCTCCATATTTTTCAATACGGTATATGTGACTAATTCCAAATCATGCGTAGGGTAGTTCTTTTCATGCGGCTTCAACTGCCTTGAAGCATAAGCTACCACTTTACCCTCTTGCATAAGGACACATCCAAGTCCATTTAATGAAACATCACTAAAAATCACGTATTCTTTACCGTAGGTCGGCTGAGTAAGAACCGGTGTCTCGGTTAAGAATGCTTTCAACTTTTCAAAACTATGCGGCCTTTTCAATCTCTTTCAAATTTCACTTCTTTTGGGCAATCTTATCGCCGGGTCGCAGTCATTGAAAAACCCTTAATGAAACTACTGTAGTAACTTGCCAATCCCAGGAAACTACGCAATTATGTGACATTTCTCGATGGTTTCCATTCAATAATCACTCTATCTTCTTTGGATCCACTCGAATTCCTTCTTATGATATAATGTGTGCAAGAAAGGACACTTCTCTCAACCAAAATTCACATTTTCTCAGTTTTGCATATATCCGTTCCTTTCTCAAGGTTTCTAGCACTACCCAAAGGTGTGTATCATGATCTTCCCGATCCTTTGAATACACAAGGATGTCATTTACATAAACACCACGAAGCGATCTACATACGGCCGGAAAACACAATTCATTAAGTCCATGAGCGAAATAGTGCGTTGTCAGCGAATGACATTATAAGGAATTCATAATGTCCATACCTCGTTCTAAACCCCGTCTTATGCACATCCTCATCCTAGATCCTTAACTGATGATACCCATATCGCAAGTCAATCTTTGTAAAGACACTCGCACCTTTCAATTGGTTGAACAAGTCATCTATCATGGGTAACAGATATTTGTTCTTCACTGTCATCTTATTCAGTTGCTTATAGTCAACACACAACCTAAGTGTACCATCTTTCTTGTAACAAAAGAGTATAGACTCCCCATGGTGATACACTCGGACCGAATAAATCCCTTCTCTAACAACTCTCTTGCAAGCTGAAGCTTCAATTCACTTTAACTCAGCTGGAGCCATTCTATCTGATTAGTAATGGATGATGAAGTGGCACATTTTCTTGTCCAATTGCAAACTCAATCTCTCATGGAAATGACCTCGGTAATTCCTCTGGAAACACATCCAGATAATCACAAGCTGTAGGGATGTCGATGGAATTAGGCTCTTGCCTTTTTCGTATCTATCATACATGGTAAGTTCACACCCCTTTGAACCATCGTTACAGCGTGGCAGCGAGGATATCACATTAGAAGTGGATTCGACCTCTCAGATAAAAAGTCACTTCCTCGCCACTCAGGAATTGTCCTTAAGGTCACTCTCTTCATTTACAATCAACTACCGCCTTGGTATCAGACCAGAAGCCAATCCATCCCAATATCATATCAAACTCTAATGTGGCTTGATCAAATCTCACAAAACTCATACTCTCGTATTACGATGGGGCGATCTGTAACCTACATTCACAATGGCTCTACCGTGAATTTGTCACAAAATGTCATACTCGGTTTTACTCTTGATAAACTACCCAAACTCGGAATGGTAGTACAAATGTAAGAGTGGGTTGAACTTGGATCTATCAATGCATGTCTGATAGTCTCACAGATATAGAAATTACCAACTATCACATCTGGTGCATCTTTCTCTTCCACTGCCTTCATTGCATATGCCCTGGCTGGAGCATGAACATCCTGTCTACCCATAGTCTGTGTCTCTTATCTGGGTGTAGTCGGTGATGCAACACTCTTGTTGTCCTTGTTGCTCTTCTGTACTAATGAAACTATACCCCTAGTCCGGGGTGTTGTGAACGAACGAGCTCTAGGACAATCTTTCACTTTGTGCTCATTGGACCCACATACCAAACAAGCACTTGTCAATCTCTAACACTCTCCTTTATGTTTCCTCCCATAATTTGTGCAATAAGGAAGAGTTAGTCCTCTTGAAGAACCTCCTAGTGCCGCAACAGGCGATGGTGCGATAGAATAGTCTTACTCTTAGATGCTGGTGATCACTGGTTGTAAGTGGTGAGTCATAATAGTCCTTGGAATTTCTTACTGCGGTCTTTGATAAGAACTTGATTGTTCAGGGTTTTTCTTACCATGTCTTCTTTCTTTCCTTTCATACTCTTCTTTCTTTACTCTTTCAACATTTAGAGCACATGTCACAATTTTAGAAAAGTCATCATGGCAAAATCCTATGACATGGGCCCGAATATGGCCATTGAGGCCATCTTCAAACTTGCGGCATTTCTTTTCCTCAGTTACTAGCATCTCGGGAGCATACTTGCTCAATCGGGTGAATTCTCTTTGATACTCAGTCACACTCATCTATCTTTGTTTCAATTTATGAAACTCTCGTCTCATATGCTTGGATAAATACGACCCACATACTGTTTCTTGAATTCCACCAGAAAGAACTCCCATGTAACACTCTCTAATGGTGTGGTCCTAGTCACGGAAACCCACCAGCGATAAACCCAAATCTGTAAAGTGGTGGCATACCTAAATTCTCCTACAGTGTGTAATGCATTTGCCATGGAAATTCTTCAGTTCTTTCGAGCCAATTTTCCGCCATGGAAGGCTCATCATCTTTCTTCCCAAGGAAATCCATTGGTTGATATTTTTCCATTCTCTCTATGGCTGACCGTTGAGGAACAACTGCAGCTGGTTGTGCCGCTCTTTGTAGTGCCTAAGCTATCTATTGGAGGATATCCATAGCACTTCTTGTTGCTTAACCTTGCTCACGAATCGATGGAGCATGGGATGCTTGCCCACCTTCCACACTATCAAGGCTATTTGGGCGACTTCCTGAGTCACCTCTGACTCTATGGGGTCCTGAACCATTAATGTTTACCTATTAAGACCGACAAGATCCGCATCAGAGTCACGTCATCCTTTATATGCAAATGCAATGCATGTCATAAACAATTTCAAAAATCAATTGGTAGAATCACCTAAACTTAGGCTTTGATACCCTTTAAAAATGTGGCGGCCAGCGCGCGTGCAGGCAGGCTCGGAGGCCGGGCGGACTAGGGGGCGCGGTCCTCACTTTTTTTGAATCATTTGAATGAATTCAAATACAATTACTTTTTTAAACACATTTCCAATACTGTGAAAATATATACGTATATATCTTTAACATAAATGGACCCATCATTTGATCCGCAAAAACTCTTTTTCATTGGTGTGGCATTTCATGCCCATTTGGTCCCATTCCACATTTTATACAATGCGGCATTGTGTAAGTTTCAATATCAAATATTTACAAAACATAATCGAGTTCAATTTTCATATGTGTTCGATAAATAAGGTCAAATAATTTCATGTATGCATGTGACGGAGCTTTACTTATCCTCCGTGTGACTTTGATTCATTGCGGTCTACATTTTCGTACATGTTCACTTAGCCAATTTTTGTGCGATGATACGCATAACGGCGCTAACATTTTCATGCTTAGTGGTTCTATATAATTACTCTTTTTCATTTGATTTAAGTCGAATCATGATTTTCTAAACCATGCTTTTGAATTTTTTGAATGATCGTCTGAATCTGATACATATATTCATTTCATATACGTCATTACGGTTCATTGATCATTCCAAATATGCACTTTCATATACAATAAATAATTGAGAAACCTGTCATTCACATTCGCAAATATTATCGTTTTGCCCTTCGCGAATTTAGCGGCGTTTTAGGTGCGTAGGATAAGCGGAGTCCAGCGGCATGGTCGGATTGAAGTCTGGTAGGTATAAAGCATTTTATTTTATAACACAATACGATCCCATTGGGCTGTTGACTGGTTATTAAAAATCAATTCGTGAACACTACTGATACTGTTCCGCTGGGTTACGGATCGAAGTGACACATCATTAATTACGTTCATTCGCAATACTGCTAATTTGACCTTTATTGGTATACCAATCTATCATTAACTCAAATTTAATGATTAACATTATATTAAGAGCATTCAAATCATTCATAGCAAAATACAATATAATATATGCATCTATATACAAATAATTCATTTTTCAATACTCATGCAGTTTTTCATATCTGAATCATTTCACAATTAATTGCCTGAATCGAGTTAAAATACTTCAATGTACGGAGTTTATTGAAAATCCATTTCAATAATAGGTAATCATCGTAAAACTTGAAATAAAAGAGATTGAATGAAAAAACTCCAAAATGAAACAAAAGAAGTCGAAGGAAACGAGCAAGCTTGTTGCACTTGATTCAAATCCTCGGAATCTCGATCAATTCAGGCTTTCTTCTTTGTTAGCCCCTATTTCAATACAATTAACAATCATCAGTTGGCTTATTTAGGTTTCTAGTTAGAGTTGTTTTCTACCCAACACACCTTCACTTGTAAAATTTTTCTGGGAATAAATGAGTCATATTTTACCAAAATTCCTTCAAGTCTATTGTTCCTTTATAAATCTATTTTATTCAGAAATTGGAATCATCCAATTCGGAGCACCGAAGCTCTAGGTGTGTCCTAAACATCCGGGATTATCATATTTTCAACACAGAACTAGAATTTGCCCAAAAATAAGGCTCCCTTTAGATGAATTTCTGGGTCTAATGAAGTTCAAATTTGGATACACTTATTTCAGAGATATTTGTTCTCCTAGAAGTTTAGTTTACCCAAATATTTGAATCACTCAATTTGGATGAGTGAAACTCAACTTATGGATGAAACACCAAAACTGTATCAAAACTGAACCAGAATTGACCGAAAACATAGTCTCACTTTGACAAATTTCTGGGTCTAATGGGGTCCAAATTTGGATACACTTATTTCACAGATATTTGTTCTCCTAGAAGTCTAGTTAACTTGAATTTTTGAATGCTCAATTTAGATGGTGAAACCGACTTATGGCCTAAATGCCAAAGCGTTACGGAAACACCAAAGCGTATTAGGCGAGCCATAATTGACAGAAAATATGGCCCCTCCAACTTTAGCAATTTGCAGGTGCAATGAGGTTAATTTGGATACACTTATTTGAGAGATATTTGTTCTCTAGAAGTCTAGTTTATCCGAGGATTTTGAATAACTCAGGTGGGATAGAGTGAAACTCTCGAAACATGGCCTAAATACCAAAAGCGTATCCAGTTGAACCCGAATTGACCCGAAAACGAGGCCTCACTTTGTGATTACAGATTTCTTTAGGGTCAAATTTGGATACACTTATTTGAGGGAGATTTTTTTCCTAGAAGTTTAGTTTACCCAAAAATTTGAATCACTCAATTTGGATGAGTGATGACCAAGTTATGACAAAAACAAAAATATGGGTTTTGGAAAATTTTGACAGTATCTACCTTAAAAGCCCAACATTTCCTTTATACAAAAATTTCTCAACACCAATTTAGACAACCATATAACAACTTAGAGCAACCCCCAAAACTTAAAGAAACAATTAACATCATTTTTATACCAACTTAGGGTTCTTTCTAAACGCAAACACAACATTAAGGAAAGTTAGGATTTGATTCCTTACTTTTAAATATTTGATTCTTTAATATCAATCTTCCTTCTTCCTCTTGATCACCTTAATCCTTGATTTCATGGAGCAAAGATCACTAATCTTCCTCCCTCTCTCACAACCAAAAAATCTCTAGCACTTTCTCTTCCATTCTTTTACCAAATGTGCAAAATGTTTCTCAAAGACCAATATTTGGTCTTTTAATCAAAATCTTGCACTAAGCCTTGTTTGGTTACACACTAATTCCCATTTTTTTCATTTTTCTCACTTTAAGGCTTCATTTAAATTTCATTTCCACTTCATTTCATTTCATTATACTTTGGCACTTACATTACTCATTTATGACCTTTAGGTCCTCATTTGACATTTTTACCAAATTTATTTGGCTCTATAAATTTAAGGTTTTATCATTTTTCGTTTTAGCCATTTAAACTCGGAAAAATATAATTTAATTATTTCACAGCACTTTGAAACGTGTTATAAAGCTATTATGATATTTTAGGGCATTCTGAAGACTAACATGATGTCAATATAATAATTTAATATTATGATATTTAAAATTAATCTAAGTTTCGAACATGAAATAATTATAATTGTTTAGTAATATGTCTAAGATCTAAGTTTCAAACATTATATAACTAAAATTTAATGTAAGTAATATGTTTCAAATTACTAAAATAAGATTAAAGTAACCATCAAATATGTAGATGAGATGGTTGAAGTCTCTTATAACTTAACTAAACGTCTCGAGTTTGAACGCGAGAAAGTAATTTGTGTTATGAGTAGAGCTTGCGTCCTTGTGGTCCATCCGGCTCGAATGAGGATTAATTAAGATTATTGGTATGACTTAAGGTGCCTTTTCGTGTGCGGGCCCGTGAGGACCTCATGGCTTGACAAAAAAAAAAAGAAGATTATAGTATAAAAATGTTTCAAACATTACATAACTAAAATAAGATTATAATATAAAAATGTTTCAAATTTAATATACTATTAACTAAATAACTAATATAGTTAATGAACTAAAAATTATATTAGTTAGTAATATTATGAACTAAAATAATATTATTAAGATATCTAAGAAGATCTAAATTTCTAACATTAAATAGTTATAATTGTTTAGTAGTATGATGTGTAATATCTAAGTTTCAAACATTATATAACTAAACTTTAATGTGAGTAATATGTTTCAAATTACTAAAATAAGATTATAGTATAAAAAAGTTTCAAATTTAATGTACTGTTAACTAAATAACTAATGTAATTAATTAACTAAAAATTATATTAGTTTGTAATATTATGAACTAAAATAATATTATTAAGATATTTAAGAAGATATAATTTTCTAACATTAAATAATTATAATTGTTTTATAGTAGGATGTGTAATATCTAAGTTTCAAACATTAAATCTAAATTAATTTGTTAATATCAAATTAAAATAAAATAAAATAAAACTATAGTATAAAAATATTTGTTATAAACTACTTCAATACTAAAATAAAACTAATATACATTAAAAATAAAATACGCATAAATACAAAATAAATTCACAAAGAAACATACCTTAATTAACCTTGTATTTGTTATAATTGAAACCTTAAAAACTAATATCTTCAAAATATTAGGATAAAAAACAAATAAAAAATAATTTGAGAGTCAAATGGAGCCTGGATGTGGATTGATGAGTTTGTAATGAAATTGTATGATTTTAGAAATTGTTATAGATTTTTTGAAATCAAATGCTTTGGATTGTCAATAATTTGTGATTATTTCTATTGTTGGATTTGTTTTGATTTCAAATTTGACGTTGGATCATCATATATCCATTAGAAATCATTCTAAACCGTTAGATCAAGGTTCAGATTTAAAATCAATCGTTGGATAAAAAAATATAGTAGTTGGATGCATTTAAAAAGGCGGACAAAATCTGGATCGTTGGATCAAATCAGGACAAAATTTGGATGGTCAGATCACACGGCCGATTTTTTCAAAATATCAGCGATATATCGCCGATATTTTGGCAATTTTCCCAACCCATGCACGCGTGCCACTCACTCTCGAAATTTCGCCGAAATATTGATGATTTTACCGATATTTTGGCCAATCGACTTTCGATTGGCAATATCATGTGAGTGTGGCCGCAAATATTACGATATTTGATCGAAAAAGCTGACATTTGTTCCTTGCTAGTAAGTTAGACTGGAATCTCTTGTTCAAAGCAAAACTATATTACCATTAATATAATGAATATTAATAGCTTTGCCTTGTTAACACTCCCTAAAACTAATCATGCCATGTTGACTTGATTTTCTGGCTCCACCACTAACTTCGAAGCCTATATATCTTACCTTCTTATGCTCGCTTGAGTTTTTATCAACTTGAGCTAGTTCTTATTCTATTCAAAATATGTTGAATAATAAAATAAAATTCAATTGGTTCTTAAAGAATCTTCCATGTGCGCATGTGGTTTTATACTCGAACACATGGAATATTCCAATGCGCTCTATTGGAAAACTCAAACATCTCAACATATTTCCCTCCTTCACACTAACTAAATAATATATTTTACAAAGTTAAATATTATTATAAGAAATTGAGAATCATATATTTTATTAACATTTTTTAAGAATATTTCAAGTTTAAATGAAAAAGATAAAATAAATATAAATATATCAAATTTTAAATTTTATTAAATGAACTATACATGTTATTTTTATTGATTAGTATCAAATAAATCGATAGAAATAAAAATAAAAAATTCGCATTAAAAATCGCGAGAGGATGAAAGCATCCTTTGCCCAAACTAGCCAGCAATAAATAGGTCCAAACCCTACAAATTTGATTATATTCTGGCGCTGAAAACTGTACTTTGGATTCTGACACATCTGCTGACCCAGTAGTCTAATTTACATGTTTGAATCGTCAACACCAATGTTTTAAAAACCGGATCGGACAAGTCGGTCCGACAGGTTGGACTATGAATCGATAATAAAACCGATCTAGTTCAAAGGTTAAAACTGTTTTTCTTTGAATCGGCGATTGAATTGATCGAATCGACGGTTGAACCAATCGAATCGACGGTTGAACCGATCGAATCAGAGGTTGAATCGATTGAACTGGTCAAATCCATTTATAATTATTTTTATTTTTAATAATATAATAATTATCTATTTATGATGTCATCGGTTCAACCACCACGATTTGACCATCGGTTCAACTAGTGAACCGTGAATTGGTAACTTTTTCGGTTCGAGTCGATTAGTCCGGGTTTAAACTTATTAATTAAACTAAGAACTGGCAATAAAACCCAAGCGTCGCAACAAAACAACGAATTATGAAAACAAGAATAAACCAAGATTTATGAAGAATAACAATTTTTTAAGGAATAAGTTGATTATAAGAGGTATAGAGGGATGATTACATGTCAAGAATGACCAAAAATCATTAAAATAACAAGAGAAACAAAAAGATAAAATGAGAATAAAAGTCATTCATAATTTCCTCCTCTTGGTTATAGTAGATAGAGTGAGAATTTGGTGTGTTGACTAAACAAGTCTATATATGGTTTGAAGCAAGTGACACACAATTGGTTTTCCATGTTTTCTACACCCATTCAACATGCTAGTTTTCAGCAGTCTAAATCAAATTACTCATTATTCACACGAGTCTTTGGAAATTCTTTCACTGTAGTTTTGATTTATGTTGATGACATGGTGATTATAGGAAATGTTATTTCTACAATTGAAGCCCTCAAGATATTCCTCCATGATCATTTTTGAATCAAAGATCTTGGCAAATTGAAATATTTTCTAGTAATTGAAATTGCACAATTGAGGCAAGGGATATGAATTTCACAGCGTAAGTACACCTTGGATATATTAGATGACATAGGGATGCTTGGTGTGTAACACCCCGAATTAGACCATGGTAGTTTTATTGCAATTTTATAGTATAAGAAAAGTAAAATTTGTATTTTTCGAAAACTGAAGAACTAAGGGTAAATTGGTATTTTGTAAAATGAGGACTTAAAGGTCATAAAACAAGAAAAGTTTATGTTAAAGTAGGAATTGTGATAAGCTCATTTGCAAATAGACAAGAGTTGAAGGACTAAATAGAAAAAACCAAAAGTAAGCCAAAATTTGGGATAAGACCAAACATGTTCTTAGAATTTTTCATTTTTGGCTTTGAAGGCTAGGGTTTTCCGGTGGGGAGAAGGAGAAAGAGGGAAGAGAAGAAGAGAAGAAGAGAAGAAGAAGAAAGAAAGAAAAGGAAGCTAGTTAAAGTGTTCAAGATCAGGTATGAAAACTATATTTATATGGATTACTAGTATGAAACCTATATGTATGGAAATCCCTCTTTGTCTAAGTTATGTAGGAAAAATCCTATTAGAAATGTTGTTGGTTGGTATAAGATGAGTTTTATGGTTTATTTTGAGTTTTGGTTTGGAAGGAAATTTCCAGTGACAAGGGCCAAATTTGGCCATTTCTGCGTTTTGCTCGACACCCCTTTGCAGGTGTGGGAGTGCGCTCTAGATGGAGCTCCCCCTAGGGCAGGAGCCCGGAGTTTTGAACTTTAAAATTGCCTTTGGGCATAGTAGTGCTTTGCCTAGGTGAACCTCTCCGCCTAGGCGTAGCATTGCTTTGCCTAAGCGTGCCTGCAAGTCCTATTTTGGTTCCTCTTTTCCTTTAATTCTAACAATCATCCATTGGATTAATGAGGATCCTAATAAGTGAATGAAAGGTCGGAGTACAAGTATAAATAGTTATATGAAAGAGTAAACATACCTCGTCGTAGAAATTGAGAAACTTTGTCGGCGATCCTGTCATTAGGCTAAACATGGTTTCTTGCCCTTATTTGCTAATGTGTTTAAGAACAATAAAACAAGCTCAGTAAGACATATAATTGTATGTCTGCATAAGACCGAATAGCGAATGAATAAGCATATCTGTTTAGTGCGACGACATTCCTCCTATTGTATGACACTTCTATTCGTAGGCGGAGACACGTCTACCGTTACGTCTTTTTGACACTCTTGCTAGTGCTACGTGGCTTACATTACGTCGAGACCGTCTGTTTAGTCTTGACGACACTCCTGCATTGTGCTACGACAACTTTGTTACGTGGGAAGACACGTCTCTATTCAGTACTGTAGCGTACCTTCGTGTACCTATTGTGTTGTGTCCCTATCATTCATTGTTACTGGTCTATGCAGGTAAATACTTATATGTTAATACATACGAGATAATATGACATATCACGAACATTACATGATATGAATCTGAATAATAAACAAGAAGAAAGCATAAAGTGATTTTGTTCTACTATAATGTACCTACAGTACATTACGTACAAGATCTCTATTACGAACTCCTACGGAATGGAAATTCCGTTATAAGAATTATGTTATGAAAACTAACATAGAATTCTATTATCGTAAACTCGACATATGCATTATGTTATATGTATCACGTAATTGTGGACCCTCAGTGGTCATATATATTATCTGTTCCCACTAAGCTATAAACAGCACGGATGTTCAGTCGTGTAGGTGATATTAAAGAAGGACATCGGAGGCATTCACTTTATCAGCCCGGTAACCGTGATAGGAGTCCACTTGATATAGGTTTTTGATTTTGTTTTGTAATGTAAATGTAAAGTTTTTTGTAATAGTGGAGTTTGTGTAAGCACAAGTAAATGAGACTCATACATGTATATGTATAGGACATTTTAAGCACATTTCTGGTGATGCTTATAAGTTATATTATGATATATGAATTTGTTTATTGAAATGGGCCCACTAATGTCAAAGTCGGGTAAAAGTCTGGTCGCATCTTAGCCTATCTTATTTCAGCGAGGTAGGGCGTGACATGGTTCTCCGGTGAATTTTCCTATGGAGCAAAATCTCAAACTTACGCCAACAGATAGCAAGCCTCTAAATAATCATTCTCGGTATAGGAGATTAATTGGTCATCTCATTTATCTTTACCATTACAAGACCAAATATATCCTATTTAGTTCATCTTCTTAGTCAATATATGCAACAACCATGAAAACCGCATCTTGATGTTGCTCTTCGTCTTTTGCCTTATTTGAAGGGAACATCTAGCCAAGGTTTAATGTTTCCAACACAAAATAATTTGAATTTATCTAGGTATTGTGATGCAAATTGGGCAAGTTGACTTACAACAAGAAAATATGTTATGAGATATTTTGTCTTTCTTGGTAATTCTCTTATATCTTAGAAGACTAAAAAGCAAGCTACCATCTCTCGCTCAACCGTTGAAGCAAAATGCAGAGCTATGACTTCTATTACTTGTGAATTAACTAGGTTGAGATACCTCCTTGTATATTTGCAAGTAACCAATTTAGATGCGACACAATTATATTGTGATAATCAAACAACTTTACATATAACATCGAATCCACTCTTTCATGAGCGGACTAAGCACATTGAGTTGGACTATCATTTAGCAAGAGAGAAGCTTCGAGCAAGACAAATATCAACATACTTCACTCTCTCACTTTCAAGTTGTAGATATCTTAACCAAAGCTTGGTGTAAAGCAACTTTCCATTCTTATTTACGCAAGTTGGGTATTATAGACATTTATGCTCTAACTTGAAATGGAGTATTAAAATCAATGTTGAAAAGAAAAGGGAATGAGATCCCTTTCTCTCCCCATCCTACAGTTGGCTATTGTTGGACTTCCCAAATATATGCCAAGAAGATCAAGATCGATATTCATATGCATATATATGCATATTTGATTTGGTTGATTGATCATATGAGATTTTATTCCATTTTTCTTCTTGATTGCATCGTGTATATATTGGGGACTGTTTTATGAGTCTAGATACATAAAAGAACCTCAAACCACTCTTCTCCTTGGATGTAGGCTTTACAAAGCCAAACCACGTAGATATTATTTTGTATTTTGTATTTTGTGTTTGTGTTTGTACTTTCAACGATATAAGGATTAAGAAATTTAAAAATATGTATAATTTTAAAGAAATTTGATTATATTTTATTTTCTTTTATATTTTTGACAGTAAAACTAAATATGAAAAAAATTATTTTTTTTATTATTATTTTTTTATTTCCCAATACTTAATGGATTCAAACGAAGCCTAAGATTAGTGTGTTAGAACTTTAGCTAACGCAACAAACGTGGATAAAATATCAAATTGTTGACCAAGGCAAATACGTACTAAGATTGATCTTGACTCAAGGGTAAATATATTGTAAAATTAGACATAAATAAAAGATTATATCGGATCGATTCTCTATCAGCACATCTACTACCATTAATTTCTTTTCGTAGATAAATTCTCTTGAAAAATGTTAATGTAACAAAAATACTGTGTAATTGAGCATATATATATAGATATATATTGTAAGAAAATATGAGGTTAGTATTATCAGAAGCAAATAAAATATGAACTTGGCACAATTTGTCAACAGATATTTTTCTTTTCCTTGAGAAATCAGGCAAACCAAACAGTGGTGGATTTGGACCGGCGGCACCAAGCCTTTGGATCAACTGACTTGTCAACCTCAACTTAACATAATTGATGTCTGTATAAGAATTTTAATGTATACTATGATTCATTAATGGAATTTCTTAGTTACATTAATGATGCCATTAATTTGTTTTCTTCTCAAATAGAATTGGATGGGAACATCCAAAATCATATTAAACCTAACTTTTGAAGAAAGTAATTAATTCTTTCCATTTTGGAGCTGATTTATATACATTTTTAAAGAGTATGTGATTTAAAAATTAATGTATTTTAATAAAATTTTAAGCCCTTGACGGTAAAGGGTGGGATGGGATTTGAGAGGATCCCGAATCACTGGCGGAGCCTGTATATGCCCATTTGCCTCCCTTGAATTTTTTTTGAAATTTTTTTTCTATTGTACATATTCAAACCAAGTCCTACTCGATGCCCCTTCAAATTTATAATTGCTAAGACATTAGATTAAAACTTCTAATTATTGATTTTTACTTAGGCTTTGTTTGGAATCGAAAAAGGTATTAAGCAAAGAAAAATAATAATAGGAACAATGATTTTACAAATATTTGATTAGCAGTGGAAAATATAGAAAATAAAATATAATTAAGGTCTGAATTTTATATATTTTTAAATTTCTTAGTCCTTAAATAATAGATTAACAAATAAAATGAGTTTTAATAAATATATAGAATTAATTCTATAAATTTAAACCTATTTTTTCTTTCCACATTTTTTCTCTATTTTCTTTACTTATCAAAGCTCTATTTGGAACTTAGAAAGTTATAGGGAAAGAAAAAAAATACTAGGAATATAATTTTCTCATATTTGGTTTTATAATGAAGAATATCTAAAAAAAATAAAATATAATCAAAATTCTTCAAAATTTTATATATTTTTAAATTTCTTAGGCCTTATATAATAGAGATAAACAAATGAAATGACTTTGAATAAATATATAAAATTAGTTTATTAATTTTAAACCTAAACATATAAAATTAATTTATTAATTTTAAGCTCTTTATATTTTATTTATGATGCTTTCTTGATATAATGAAGTCTTGGAGTTTGTTTGATTTTGTTTTGGCTTAGGTTTGAGATTGAATTTTTAAAAACATAAACAACTTGTCGTTTTGGTGTTTAAAGCTTTCTTGTTATTTGAATTTATTGTTTCGTATTATCAGGTGTTTTAAAAAAATAAAAAGCAGCTAACGTATTTTCACTTCTCCTTACTTTTGAAAACATAAAATAGTTTTCAAAAACCGTAAACAAACCATCCTTAAAGTTTACCCCCCTTAGGTTTTAATCCTAACTTCGTCACTATCCAGAATTTTTATAAGAATATAATACTATAACCTGATATACAAAATAAATGGATACCAAAAAATAATAGTAATCATAAAATTATTTTATAGAATACTTTTTTTTCAATGTAAAATCAAAATTGTCATTCTTTAAAAGTAAATAATTAAATATTCAAAAATGTATTTCGATGGAGGACTGTTAAAAAATTGGGCAGCCCTTGACTGAATGCATTCTCCATATTTCTAGAAAAGTATTAGTAATTCAAAGGATGTTTTTGGGCCTACCTTGACTGACTTCCCCAAAAGCAATTCAAAAGATGTAAGATAAGACTTAGGGGCACAGAATTTAAAATACACAAGTCATCCATGCCACGTATTTAATACACTTTTTTTTTTCTGATATAGATTGGATTGGAAGGAAAGTTTCTCACAAATAGAAGCTTTTCTTAATTTTAAAAAATGTTGAAAATTGTGAGGATCCTTTAGTTCAAAGTCGATAATATTTAAGTAATATATAAAATATAATTATTGGGTTTTACTTGACCCTTATTAGAGGAAAATTCTCGGATACTTTAATTTAGAAGACATATTTGATCTCTTTTAAACTTTAAAAAACATGATTTATTTCATAGAACATATGTCCCATGCCTAATTCAATTAGTAACATTTAGGGATAGTTTACTGGATTATAATATTATAATAAAGTTTTTAGTTATCCAAAAAAAAAAAAAAAATTTAGAAGACATGATTTATCTTTTCTTAAATTAGAAGATGCATGTATTTTAAATTAGAGTCTTAGGGCGAAATGATTTCATGTGGACTGCTAAGAAAATCAATTAGTTTGTACATTAATTTATTCGATTATTATGAAAATAAAAAGATTTGGATTCAAAAAAATAATCCAATCTCAAATATTTCAAAATCATAGAGTTACGTGTACCGAAAGGATGATTAACTAATTCACTCCAAAAATCACCACGTGGAATGTTGTCCATATTTCAGAAAAGCGTAAGGTAGTATCGCGATGTTTGAAAACTCATAATAAAAAATAAAAAAAAATAAAAAATAAAAAATCTAGAATGGTTGGGATCATAATATTCAGGCCCAAAAGCTTTAATTTCTGGGACAATCAAACTCTATAAATTGGAGATGTTATGAAGCAAAAATCAGACCCAAAAAAAGAAATGGAGATGAGAAGCCTGTGGAAAGTGGTGGTGGTGTTATTATCGCTGGCGGCTTGCGCCGCGGCGCAGAGCGCCAGTAATGTTCGAGCCACGTACCATTACTACAATCCAGAGCAAAACGGATGGGATTTGACAGCCGTGAGCGCCTACTGCGCCACTTGGGACGCCAGCAAGTCGTATGAATGGCGCAGCAAGTACGGATGGACCGCCTTCTGCGGACCGGCCGGCCCGACCGGCCAAGATGCCTGCGGCAGGTGTCTTAAGGTAAGATTTTTGTTAGGGAAAACTATAGGACTGTTTAGGCCCTGTTTAGTAGGTAGAAAATTTTCTGTTTTTACTGCAATTCATTTTTCGAAAGCAAGGGAAAGCGCGTTTGAATTCTGAGAATAAGGCCCAACAAATTTTTTGAAAGCAGAAAATGGAATTATTTATTTTCGGCGTTTTATATATGAATCGGAAAGCAGGGTAAAAGTTGTTTCGCATTTCGAATTAAATTCAATAAAATTCAATGAAATGGGGTTAAGAAAATGAAAACGTATTTTAATGAATCCCGAATCTGAAGCGTATTTTAAATGGCCAAATATTAGAATCGTTGAAAATTTTCGTAATGAATTTTGGATAGAGTTGAAAATTTTCGTGGTAAAAACGAGGCCTTAGTTTACGGTTTTGAAAATTATCATTGAAAATAGTTTTGAAAGCGGTGTTCTCTATAACCTGTTAATAGCCGTCTGAATTTAGTGTCTTTTTTTGTATTATTTTTTCTTGCTCTTTGTTTTAAAACAAAGGCGATTTTCAAAAGCGGTAAAAGCGAGACCGGCCCTAAGTTATGAAATTAACATTTCGATTGTTGAAATTATTATTAAAAGACTTGAAACCAAACATGCTTTGATTTAAAAAAACATTTGATAAAGGAGTCTATGGCTTGAGTATATCTAATAAAAACTTTAAAATTATGAGATCATACATAGCGTATAGTAGTACCTTAGAAATTTATTGAGTTCTTCGTATAATTTGTTGGATTAGATGGCTTTTGCTCCCAATATTTTCATCTTTATCAAATAGCTTTTGATATCAAAGGTTAGTTTCAGGTATAGTTGGGAAACAGGCCTTTTGACCCAAATGAGCCAAGCCTATTAGGATCGTGAACCAAAATGAATCGAGTCAATTCTATCAGTTTTTATTTGGGCCTACTTTTATTGAGCCCAACCTGACCATATGCTGGCCACGGATCAAAATGGATTAAAATGGACCAAACATTAAAAAATAAACTATTTTATAAAATAAGGTTTTTTGAAATACTTATAGTTTATTTTTATATTCTTAAGAGATTATATAAAATAAATTATTTTAGTTATAATTATATATATAATTTTTATTTTATATTATTTTTCATACTATTATTATTTTATTTTATTAAAAATAATTATTTAATAACTTTTTTTTTATAAACAACTATTTTCTATTTTTCATAATAGAAAAACTAATATTTTTAACCATTACAAAATACCATATAATTATTAAAAAACATGTCAAAATGGGCCAAGCCAATTGGCTCATCCCAAGCCCAAATGTGGCTTTGGTTCTATTAAAGCCATCATTTTCTCAGCTCAATCCTTTAAAACCGTGGATCAAAATGGGCCGGACCTATATTCCTACCTCTAGTTTCAGGTCTTTGAAATGGGATTCGTGTAACTTAGTTTCCCCTTATAGGTGAAACAATATGTGTGTGCATTGCTTTTATATGATTGTCTAAAAACATGAATGAATTGGGGGATGCAGGTGACAAACACAGCTACATCAGATGCGGCAACAGTGAGAATAGTTGATCAGTGCAGCAATGGAGGATTGGATTTGGATTGGGGAGTATTCAATCAAATAGACACTACTAGGATTGGGTATCAACAAGGTCATCTTATTGTCAATTACCAGTTCGTTGATTGTGGAGACTAAACCCACTACACTACTATGTAAGATCTGATAACATATAATGGTGCAAAAATAAATAAGCATGGTGTACTTAATTACAATAAAATATTGTCAAACTCTTTGACTTTCGCTTTGGCTTTGTATCATTAATTTGCAAGGTTGTGAAATACTATACAAAGCACTATGAATTCTACTTTCTCTCATAAAAAGTCAAGTTTTGCATACTTTTTTTTTTTTTTGATAATAATTTCGTTTAATTAGATCATAAGTTAGTACATCGTAGATGAAGAAAGGGGGATTTACAATTATGAGTAACCTGATTCATTGAACGTCGTACATGAACAATAAAACAACCAACTAGATTATGGAGAAGAGATTTACAATCATCTATAAGAACCGGTCTCTTTCTAAATGCTGAAACCAACACTTGAGAATCAGACTCAACAATGACATTTTCAAGACCATGCCTTGGAGACTCCACCTTAGAGTTACCAACTATGAAGCCAAAGCCTAAAAATGCACAATGGGTTGCATACTTGGTCATGCCCAAGGATTGAAAAAATAAGATTTGATCAGTAAATCCATCTTGAAAATGATATTAAACATAAATTTGACAAGAAAAGGTCCAGAAGATGGAAAAATATAACCGAAATCAAAGATAAACTCTCCACATAATTATTGGGAAATGAAAATGGTAAGAAGAAAGGTCAATTAGAATCCATCAATTTTTTTCTACCATTTGGTTTAGTTTGATAATTTTGCGCAAATACTATTTATATATATATATATATATATATATATATATATATATATAGAAAACTAGTATTAAATATTTTCTCTCATCAGAGTGATGATATATGTAACCAAAACAAATGTCGATGTCTAATTAAAATGCCTAGTAACCAAGGGACATGCCTCGATTTTTTTTTTCCTGATCTAGAGACTAGAATAGTTGTCGCCTATGTAGACAGCGGTTACTATATATTTGGTTGGTCTTTTTTTTTTTTTTTACTAGAAAAGGTCGTTTTAAGGAATAAATTGATAGAAAAAGATGTGAAGTGATGATTTCCAGGTAAAAAATAAATGACGGACCTAGAAATTAGCATGAGAAGGGCATTTAACAAATAAAATGGTAGAGGACTTAAGAGATTTAGGCCTATACTTTTCTTTTTTGTTCAATTCCCTTTGAGAATAAGGATAAAAAATTTAGGATTTATGGGCTTTAAAGGGCATATATTTTTCTTAGGATAAAAAATTATGGGCATACTTTCCTTCATAAATTTGATTCCCTTTGAAACAAGAAAGTTGAAAGAAAAGAAGACCAGTCGAAAATGGGTATGTAAAAATCTATTTTCTTTCTTCTACTTTATCTTACCAAGCAAATTTTTTGCATCCGTGGTCATGCCTAAGGATTAAAAAAATAATATTTAAGTAAATCCATCTTGAAAATGATAGATATAAAATTGACAAGAAAAGGTCTAGAAGGTTTTTTATTTTCCTTCAATTTTTTTCTTCTTTATTTTTTTTCCTTAAACATTTTGGATTTCAAATAAAACATACAGAAATTGATTTTCTCATATCTTGTTTCACAATAGAAATATTAAGGAAAATAAAATATAATCAAAATTTTATATATTTTAAATTTTTTTTTTTTTTTTACATCTATTTACTTAGCATTTAGTAATATAATGTTGTAGTATTATATTCTTATAAAGACTCAAACTTGGATATTTTCTATGCCTCATGTAACCCTTAACCCCTTAACAAGATATAAACAAGTAAAATAAGTTTAAATAAATATAAAAAATTAATTTATTAAATTTAAATCTATTTTTTATTTTATTCCAATTTTTATTTTATTTTATTTTTTCTCTCTACCATCTTTAATAACAAGTTTCAGAAAGAAGCCTCAGATTTTTCTTCAGTTGGCCATTTTTTTTCCTCTTTATTTTCCTTTTACTGGAGAATTTTGCAAACGAAAGTTGGACGAAACAGCCGACTCACTCATGAGTCATGACTTGGTTGTTTGCTGACTAGAATTTTTGGGCATCACCTTCTAGAAAAGTAATTCCAAGGAAAACATTGACTTAAACGACTTCCCCTATTATTTCTAGAAAACTAATATTCAAATATTTCCTTATTTATAGAAAAAATATATATATATTTCCTATCATCAGAGTGATCACCCACTGATTAATTATGAATAATCATAGGTTTAGAGGGTCCGATATCCTATTAGTTGGCCATCGGAAATGATTGACTTATTAGATTAAAAATGTCACATATAACTATTTAATTAACCCTAAAATTTTTAATTTTTATAAAAAAATTAGTTTGATATCTACCCATTCTCTCATCCATCTCTTATCTAACTAGGCCCTTATTTTTTTTTTTTTTAAATTTAGTTTTATCCCACCCTCTCCCTCTACCTCCACCTTCAACCCACCTCTCTGGTGTGCGCTCCTCTTTGTATTTGATGTTTCTGAAGACGACAATCATGTTTAAGCAAAACTCATCTTTTAGGGTCTCAATTACAAGAAGGGTCTAATGTTACAACTACTTGAGTTAGAACTCACCCTTAAAAGCTAGTTGTCCAGGGAAGGAGTCCAAATGGTTATAAACTCATAAGGTCAAGCCATAACTTAACTATGTGGGACTTAGAATGAGTTATAACTATCCATCCATCTTTCAGAACTAACGTCCACGACGGTTGGTGACTTTGTGGACCCCTCGACAATTTGGGGCCCAGGGTCATCCCTAGGAAACAAATCGATCTAATACCATTGTTACAACCACTTAGATAGAACTCATCCTTTAAAGCTAGCTATCAAGGAGAGGGAGCCAAAGTGGTTATAAACCCGGAAACCCAAACCATAACTTAACAATATGGGACTTATAATAGGTCAAAACATCCGACCCCCCAGTGTAGCTTCAACATACTTCAATTCACCGCTACTCTCTCATTCATGACAATTGGAATCGCTATATTCATGGAATCATCAAGTAAAGACTTAATCACCAATTCCCACATCGACAAAGACAATAAATAGGGCATAGGCTTTGTTGAAAGTATGATATTCATATTAAATCCATATAAAAAAAACTTGAGCTTTTAAAAGAGTTGGTAATTTAGCATGGTATCAAAGCCTGGTTTGATAGAATGTCCAAGGGTCGAGCTACCTTGTTGCAATTTATTTCTTATTTGTTGATTTAAAAACTCATTGAGGACTTTATTTAGTTTGTTTAATTCTCAAAGTATATGTATGAGGATGCACATGAGAGAAGGTGTTGAAAGTATGATATTCATATTAAATTAATATCCTAAAAGATTAAGCTTTTAGGAGAGTTGATTGAGTTGAATAAAATTCTAGTCGACACGGCCAGTCTCAATAAATTCTGATTTCGAGGACCGTTGTTGTTAGTGCGAGTCGTAGAGTAAGCTCCTGCCACAATGGATTCCGAAGGTGAGAGACTGAAACTGTTTCAATAAACAAAAAAAACAAAAGATTTGAAGTTTTTTTTTTAGATCATGGTTTCTTTAAGCAAACTGAAAATTTAATTTGGATTGTTCTTAAGCAACAACAGCATAGTGTGATGAATGTAAATTACCTGATACTGTGAAATCTTGACCACAAATGAACTGGATTTGTTTCAAGACACATTTTTCGAATTCATTCCCTGTAGAGCTCGAGGGTTCGTAGTGATTGAAAGAGATAGAGGAAGCAATTGCTACTCAATTTTGTTTTCGAAAAACATGTTTCAAATTTTGAAAATCATGTTTCTAAAAGTAATTATGAGTAGAATTTTGATGTTCCAATTAGATAATGGTCATATGAAATTATTTTAATTTTCTTAACTGGTCACCGATACTTCATGACTAATATAATACGGGACGTCCTAAACCTGATATTATTTCTGATTAATAAGTAGATTGAACTAATTAAATAATACCTGCCAAACTTGGGATTTATTCATTTCCCCAAAAAGGAATTGGACTAATCCTTGTGGAATACTGTCCCACAAAGCGCGTCCATATTTGAGTCAACCCACTAGTCATTTCCTTGTTCTTGGAATTGGAAAGTAAAAAGTTAGGAACTTTGAGTTGAGACGGTACCATCTTCAGATTACAAACCCTAATTTTTTTACGATCAGAACGGTGAACCCGTCTCTGAAAATTCCCGGTCAGACAGAACAATAAAAATGGAGAGGAGAAGCCTGTGCAAGGTGGTGGCGCTGCTGTCTCTGCTTGCTTGCGCCGCCGCCCAGAGCGCTAGTAATGTTCGGGCCACCTACCATGACTACAAACCAGAACAAAACGGATGGGACTTGAACGCAGTGAGCGCCTACTGCTCCACTTGGGACGCCAGCATGCCTTATTCATGGCGCAGCAAGTATGGTTGGACTGCCTTCTGTGGACCTACCGGCCCTACTGGCCAAGCTTCCTGCGGCAGGTGCCTCAGGGTAAGACTAATTTCAACTATCGACTTTGTGTGTAGCATTTCCTGTAATCAAGTATAAATCTTCAATTGTGCATGCATTTTTTTCTATGTTGAAGTTCGTCAATTATCAAACACTGCATATTGCATATATTGCTATGAAAAAGCTGAATTAATTGAGGTGTGGTGCAGGTGACAAACACAGCGACAGGAAGTCAGGCGACGGTGAGAATAGTTGATCAGTGCAGCAATGGAGGATTGGATTTGGATTGGGGAGTGTTCAATCAAATAGACACTAATGGGGATGGGTATCAACAAGGTCGTCTTACTGTCAATTACCAGTTCGTCGACTGTGATGAAAATCTATGTGTAATTCATTTATCATAAAATTTTGAAATTTTTGTGATTGCTAGTTTGAGATAAGAGTCCCCCTTTGCCTAATAATATTAGTAGTTGTTGTTTGTACTTGATTTTTTGGTTTTTGAGGCACATATCCGATAAAGACTGAGTGTGAAACTTTGTGAAAAGAATAAGTGGAAAAAAAATAAAAATAGGGATGTGTTGTAGTAGTAGAGTGGTTGGGTCATTAGGCGCCATACCGTAACATAAATGATCGAGAATGCAGGGCTGACCACGGTATGAAGCTTTTACATTTGGATATTTCGTCGTATCAATAGCATTTATAGTTTATTTTTACATTTAATTATACTTTGTAATTTCTCTCATACTCATAATGAAGATTTCTCTTCCATCCTTGATTTTTTCTACAAAGGTTTTCACGTAAATCTAATATTTTTCTTTGTTTCATATTTCATTATTGTGTCATTGATTTCCGATGGTATTCGTGGCAGGAGCGCCGAGGAAAATTCAGATTTTATCGAAAAAGGTAAATCGTAATTTCGAGGCGAGGTCGGGAATTTTCTAGATCTCGGATGTGAGAAGCAGTTCACCTTTAGAATTGTCGTGAAATCTAGAAAATTTCACCAGTGTGAATTTCGTCGAGATTAAGGGACGGTCAGATTTGCGTTTTCGGGCATCAAGTATCGGGTCTTGAAGTAAGCGACATTTGATGTATGAAGTCGAGCATAACATGTACTTTCATGTGACCACGAGGTTGCATGGGTAGAGATGATGGAAGCGGACTGACCGAGATAATTGCGAATGTCAAAAATCGAGTTTAGGAACATGATTGGTATTAATTAAATTCTTAATAATAATAGGACAAAATGTGGAATAGTGTCCATCTCCCTCAAAACACCCAGCAGGCGTGTGACAAAGAAGATGCACTAGTGGAAGTGAGGGGTTGTGATTTTCGAAGTGTGTGCCACTTCTCTCTAAGATCCCGAGCTGTGTCAGTTGTCGAAGATTTTTCGGTAAGAAGGAAAGTTGTTCTACAGTGAGGACAACATGGGCCGTTTCTTGGAGTTTCGTCAAACTCCGTGAGATAGGGGTTTTATCCTACTTGAAGTTACACTTTGTTTAAGTGTTTTGTTGATGATTGAGTTGATTGAGGCCTTGAATGGTCATTTGATAGGTTCCAAAACTTGGAACCGAAATGTGAAAATTGTTGGAACCTTTTTGGACAATCGTGGCGATTACATGAATTTGTTGGGCATCTTAGGTGTTGATTTATCTGATAAATCATGTTTTGTCATGAGGCCGGAAATGGTACGCGGTTGGGTTGAGAAGTGGAACCGATGTTAGTGATTAATCCGTGAGCGATATGCGAGGATTTCGCTAGATTCGCGTGAATAGTGTTCACAAAATATTTTGTGAGAAAATGTGTTTGGTTGAGTAATTCAAATCGAATTGCTCGTGTTTGTTAAATTAGCCCATGTGAGCTAATTTTTTGTGTAATGTATTGAGAAATTATATAACATGTTGTTGTGATTTAAATTATGTAAATATATGCATGATGATATATTTGCATGTGTTATATAAATTGTGTTGAAATGACATAATGCATTTTTATATGTACTGGGGTAACCTAGAAATTAGGTGTGTGTGCATGACAAGAGTTTTCTGAAAAGCAAACATGGTTGCGAAAGAAATTTCACATGATGAATTTCCGGAGAATGGGGTTGGGAGACGGTCCAACAGATCATTTCGGATGAGGACCATGAACATTTCGGAAGTTCTCCAACACGTTAAGCCTCGAGAGTAGTTCCATATTTTTTCTGCGGAATCTCGGTAGTGTGTATTTTGAGAACAACAAGTTTTGTGTTGAAAATGATATTTTTAAATGCGTGGGCAGAGCGAGTGTGAGGGAGTCGGTGGTGAGGCATGGGAGCCGGACATTTAGACATTCGAGTAGGATTACGTATTTACTTGAATGTATGTTTATGGATCATTGCGTATGCGGCTTGGGTGGGGAGTAACACATTTAGGGTGATTCCACTCTTTGGGCGATAGGCTACATTTTTATCGAGGAATATTATTTCAGGTACGAGGGGGCGCTCGAGGACGGCTCATTTTGGGGCCAATTTTGAAGCCGGATTGTGGCTTTGATGGTTTAGTTTAACATGTATTAAAATTGTAAACTTTTTTGATATATGTTTGGTAAAATGATATGAAAATAACTCTTGGACTATTGGATTATAGTTAGGTGTATTTTGATGATAGGTTGGTTTATGGGCCCCGAGAAGCCATTTTACTCGGTTATAGGTCTCACGATATGAGGCGTGTAGATATTCCGTAGCGGAGTTGTGGGTGGTCAGCGGATACCGGTTTAGGGCGTCCGCGGCTTAGTATTAGAGCTTGGGGTATCACGAATACCTAAACGGGGACTTGGGCTTAAACCATGGTCATTAAGGTTTAAGAACATCACCACTTGGTGTGGCTCGATGTAAGGTTAGGTATGTGATTACCTAGACAATCACGGGATAGGATTAGAACACTGCATGCATGGTGCTTATGTGTGATTGGTGTATATAACATGTTGATTGTTGTGTATGTATGTGTGAATGGTGTGCATAACATGAATTGTTGTGTTGTGTGATTGTGTGCTTAGTGAATAACACATAGGAAAAAAAAAATTGGATAACATAAATTTCAATAAATTTATTTGGGTTATTGGAAAATGAAAAAAAAAAAAAAAAATATATATATATATATATATATATATATATATATATATATATATATATATATATATATATATATATATATATATATATATATATATATATATATATATATATATATATATATATATATATATATATATTTGGAGGATTTTCAGTAATTAGGAATGATAAATGAAATTAAAAAAATGAGAATTAGATAAAATTTTCTAAGGTTTTACAGTGTGTAAAACTGAAGAAAAATGGATAAAATAAATTTTTAATAAATTTATTGGGTTTATTGGAAAATGAGAAAAAATAATAATAATAACATATTTTTTTGGGTAGTTTGTTTTCCAGTAGCATGAATGAAAAAAAAATGTGTGAAAAAAAAAAAAAACAAACAAACGGAGCAGAAATTGGAAATGGGCTACTGCCCATTTTTAGCATTGGCACTGGGTCACGATATAGCCAATTGTATCGTGACCACAAAGGAAAGCTGGAAGAGGTGGCTACGGCATGGAAAGCGGTGTCACGATGAAGCTTTGTATAGTGGGTACAGTGACTTAGATGAATGGAAGGAGTGTGTCGCGATGCCGTCTTGTGTCGTGACGGAGAAAATTGACATTTGGAGAGTGTGTCCGCGATCTGATTTTGTATCGTGACGAGGAGGCAAGGCTGGCCATTGGAAGGAATCATGTCCGCGTCTGATTTTGTCGTGAGGCTGGCCATTGAATCGGTAATCGCGATCTAGTTGAATTGTATCGTGTGAGGGGAAGAGCGGGGTGGCGGCGGGCGTGTCGCGATACAACCTGACCGGAAATTTTGTGATACGGAAGCGGCGATCTGCGTCTGACTTTAATGCGGCGGGGGCCCGACACGGCGCGGCGGCGCGACCGCGACCGCTGGGCTGCGACGCGACCAGGCCAGCTGCGTGCCTGGTAGGCCCGGCGGCGACCACGACCAGTAGCGGCTTGAAGCGCACCTGGGCTCACCATGCGCGCGGCGGGGTGGTTGTGTGCACACTTGCATGACCTATTTTGGACTCAATGCTGCTTGTTTCTAAGTCCTTGTTTGGACCTTTGTTCATGAACATTGTTCACAAGATTTTTCAAAAATAAAAAATCAAATCAAATGAGCTTAAATTTTGTAAAAATGAAATTTTCAAAAATGAAAATTTTGTTGTTAAAAAAAATGATTTAATGTGGAATGATTGTCTTGCATTACCGTAAATGCATGGACATTGTATATAAAATGTTTTCTGTGTATGAATAGTGTCTCGAAATTTGTGTTTGAGCCTTAGAATCACTGCGTGAAATTCTTTGCCATTTTGACTTGTGTAGATGGCTAGTGGAGCGGGGCGTAGGGCATCCACGAAGTCTTGAGTCGAGGCAGCAGGTGTTTGACAATGAGCTTTCTTGAGGCGGTAGGTATTCTTCAATTGCCCCATCGCATGAGCTAGTGTAGCGGGTAGTCGAGAGTCAGTAACCTCCGGAGGTTTAGGGCACATCATCCTCAGACATTCACGGGGGAGGAAGTCCGGTGATGTGAGACCATTGGTTCATATGCGGTCGAGAAGGTGTTAGAGTATGAAGATGCTGACACGACCGGGGATCGCAATATGCGTTCGGCTAGAGGTGAGGCGAGTATGGTGGAAATGGGCAAAGACCTCTAGAGATCGAGGCAATGACTAGGCGAGTTCCATGATCTTTTCATGGGTAATTATTTCCCCGGATCTTGCGCGAGACATGCGAAGGCTGGAGTTCTTAGAAATTTGAAGCGGGGGCCCGATGTAGATGTGATGGAGTACGTGGCTAGATTCACGGAGCTAGCCCGTTTCTTTGTGATTCGTGGCCGCGGACATGGCGAATTAGGAGATTCAGAATGGGCTGAAGTTGTCCATTCGGGGCGGGATTATGGGACTTCGACTACGGGATATGAATCGTGGTCAGGCCCACCTTGACCATAGAGAGAGAGATCGAGGATGCTCGAAGCACTCGGGAGCGCAAGAGGAAGGAGAGTCAGTCTTCTTCTAGTTAGGAAGCCGGGGCTCTGGTTCACGGGGTTCTAGAGCCCGCGACCATCGGGTCGAGGGACGGATCGAGTTACCCGGTCAGTGAGGCGGATGGTGTGCTACCGTGCCATCGGCTGGACATATGAGGCAGGATTACCCCCGAGAGGCGGGGATCGGGGATTTTAGGACGACTACAATCCCGGCTAGCCATAAAACCAGGCGGGTGCGATTCATTCCGCACCCTAGTATGGAGTCAAAGGAACCGGTTTCGGTCTCGGGGTGCTATCTGAAGCACCTTGGCGTACCGGAGTGGGCGGAGGACGAGTGTGGGTCGGTCGGTCTGAGAGCCGCGGTGGGGATGTCAAGGACCCGGGCGTGTCACGCCGTCGTTCAGGTGAGCATGTAAATCGGCCCGGACATGCGAGTCACGTTTATACCTACAATTATTTTTGCATCATGTTCATCATTGTTGCACCTTGTGTGATAAAAATGGGCATAGAGGTTGAGGCTTTTAGGAAAGCCATAATATGGGAAATTCTTCCCTAGGATGTAGGGTGAGAGTTGGTTAGATGTGTCGAGATCGTGAGTCAGGGATCTCAGTGATTACCTTTCATGTGGTGGACCTTAGGGTGGTAGACATATTAGGTGATGTCATTCTTGACATGGATGAGTTAATGATAAATTGGGTTGTCGATGTAATTGTGACACCAGCGGGGTTGTCTCATGCAGGCAAGTCTTGGAGTTGGATGAGGTTGCATGCGCACGTCGATTGGATGCGACATGTACATGGAATTTGGACGAAATTCTTTTTAAGGAGGGGAGAATGTGAGACCCCAGAAAATTCCAATTTTCTGAAAAATGGCAAAATCGTAATTTGGACAAAACCGAAATTTAGATCTTGGATGTGAAGCAGATTCCCGCGTTGGAATCGTCCTTGAAATCCTGGCCTGCATCAAATTCGAGGCAGTGAATTTGCACGTTTCGAGGCATCAAGTATGTCGGGTATCGTAAAGCGACATTTGATGTGACAAAAGTCGCTTATGCGTGTCTTTAAATGTAGCGCGGGTTGCATGGAGTGAGATGATGGAAGCGGACGGTCGAGATAGTCTTAAAATGTCGAAAATCAAGGCTTAGGGACATGATTGGTATTGATAAATTCTTAATGATAATAGGACAAAATGTGGAATAGTGTCCATCTCCCTCGAAAACACCAAAAGCCGGCGGTGAAGCGGCAAAGAAGGAGATGTAGTGGGGGCTGGAAGTAGGGGTTTTGTGATTTTAGAGAGAGAGTGTGACACTTCTCTCTGAATAAGAGGCGATCGGACGCTTGAAGTGCGGGTAGAAGGAAGGCTGTTACACGCGGTGAGGGCGACCCAGCGTGGGCCTGCGATTTCTTGGAGTTTCGACAAACTCCGTGAGGTAGGGGTTTTATCCTACTTGAAGTTACACTTTGTTTAAGTGTTTTGTTGATGATTGAGTTGATTGAGGCCTTGAATGGCCGTTTGATCGTTTCCAAAACTTGGAACCGAAATGTGAAAATTGTTGGAGCCTTTTGGGCCGGTAGTGACGATTGCGGAGACTGTTTGGGCATCTTGGGTGTCGATTTATGCAATAAATCATGTTTTGATGTGTATGAGGCCGGAAATGGCCACAAATTTTGGGTTCACAAAGTGGAACCGATGTTGGGTGATTGACCGTGAACAGTAACCCGAGGGTTTCACTATTCACTTGAATAGTGTTCACAAAATATTTTGTTAGAAAATGTGTTTGGTTGAGTAATTCAAATCGAATTGCTCGTGTTTGTTAAATTAGCCCATAGGCTAATTTTTTTGTGTAATGTATTGAAATTATATAACATGTTATTTGTGATTTAAATTATGTAAATATATGCGTGATGATATATTTGCATGTGTTATATAAATTAATATTTGAAGTAGCAATACGTTTTAAGTATCTTGTAGGGGTAACTAGAAATTAGGTGTGTGTGCATGACACGGGTTTACGAAGCTTGAACATGGTTGCGAAGGAATTTCACGGGATGAATTCCAGGAGGAATGGGGTTGGGAGGCAGTCCGACGAATCATTTGGATGAGGACCATGGTATTCGGAAGTTCTCAACACATTAAGCCTCGGAGGGTAGTTCATCTTTTCTGAGGAATCTCGGTAGTGTATTTCCAAGAACAACAAGTTTTGTCTTGAAATGATGTTTTTCGTCGTAGCTTGGGCGAGTGTGAGGTAGGTGAAGACTCGAGGCATGGGAACTGACATTTAGACATTCAAGTAGGATCACGTATTTACTTGAGTGTATGTTTACATTGGATCATTGCATATGCACTTAGGTGGGGAATAACCCATTTAGTGTGATTCCACTACTGGGCGATAGCTCGCCTTTGTCAGTGTGTTCGGGTACGGGGCTCGGAGGACGGCTCATTTTAAGAGGCCAATTTTGAAGCGGGATTGTGACTTTGATGGTTTGGTTTAACATGTATTAAAATTGTAAACTTTTGATATATGTTTGGTAAAATGATGTAACTCTTGGACTATTGGATTATAGTTGAGTGTATTTTGATGATATATGAGTTGGTTTATGGGCCCGAAGCCGTTTTACTCCCGATTATAGGTCTCGCGATATGAGATGTGTAGATATTTTCGTGGGTTGACGGGTAGTCAACGGACCCCCCGGTTTTGGGGCGTCACTGTTGTCACGCCCGCCCGGATTCCGGTCCGACCCGATTGGCGGATCAGGCGGGAAGTCCCAGGCGGGCTATCTATATACTATATCTTATGCTTTCTTGGGACTCTCGTTGACTGTTAACTCTCGGGTGTGCCTTGTACTGGTAGTATCGAAACAATTCTGTAATAACAAAATCGTTTTTATATATACAAAAGAACTACCACGAGAAGTGGTGTCCATCAAAATCTATACACATATCTGAGAGTCTCATTTACTTATACGTATTACAATTTCTATTACAGAATTCGGAGATTGCGAGCGTGGCTGGTGAGCTTTTATCTGGTCGGCACCTTTCTTCGTGTGTGGAATGTCACATCTATACAGCCTCTCTTGGTGCCTACACTTGAGTTAGACCTTTGCGTCTTAAGCTTTGCTTAGTGGGAACATCAACATGGTGGCTAGTCACAAGCTTATACATATGCATATTCATATAACTTTATGTTACTTATCTATCCTTATACTTTTTTCCTATTGCATATCAATCTCTTTATTTATATTCATGTCTTTGGCATATCTTTTATCTACACTTTGCGTATTCTTGTTTCTATAGCATATTCCTACTTATCATGTTCGGTTCCTTTCATGTTAGTATCATGCATATATCATATACATTCATCTGATACTTTTCATGTCACTTTGTACTTTCATATTTCTTTTGTTTCTAGTCTTTTCATCTTTCAGTTCATGACTTGTACATTCTATGTACTATTACATATATCATTTCTTCTCTTATACCTATATCATGTTCTTTCATATTGTGGCTACAAGCCCTTCTTTATACCCTTCATTCACGTTCTCTTTCTCTACTTCATACTTTACTTGTTCATATCCTTTTTGTATACTATACTTTGTGCTTTATATCTTATGTTAATGTATTGTTCGTATTACTATTTTCATATACCTATATTCATGTACTGTTCATTTCATATACTGTTTTCCTGTTATACTTTTCATATGACCTTCTCTTTTATGTACTTGCATATGTTGTCATATATTTTCATATGATATTCATATACTATGCTTTTCGTATACTATGCTTTTCATATACTATACTTTTCATATGCTTTTCATATACTTTATCTGTCATATTGTACTTTTCTTCTTGCTCTTGTAACTGTCTATACTTTCATTGCATAGCAGTGTTATGCTTCTCATATCATGTCATATATTCTATACATGTCATTTCCTTTTTAGGTTTCATGTCTGCAAATACCTTAGAAAGCGGATAGGAAATAGCTGTATGTACGAAGAGTCTTATCCTTTGTCTGGGCGTGTCTACATACGTATGTCTTAGGAAGTCTTATCATTTATCTGAGACAGTGATCTGTCTGTTTATGCAGAGGTATCATCATTATACGAGACAGTGACCTATGCCATGTGCTATGTAGTGACCGCTCGGGGCCACTTGAGTGATCTGTGACGGGATCACATGTGTCACGACGGCGGAGGCGCCGATGCCACGTAAAAGCGTATGCGTATCGTATGCTCTGACCTTTGTATCCCTATAGGCGTATACCTATCTATCCTCTACCCGGTTTTCTAAGCGGACAATCGGATATTTTTCATATCATATTTGTACATATTTCATAAGCATGAATAACTATTGTTATCATGATCGCTTATACGATATATCATATCGATACTTTACTCACGTATTTGTTCTCATATGCGTAGTTTCATATTATGGTTCTCATATCTATGGTAATACATATATTCACATCTTTTGCTATCATTTAGTTTGTCTTCGTATCATATATGTAATCCTATCATATATCATGAATGAATCTATGCACTCTTGTATTCATATATTCGTATATAGCTTTCTATATTTATATCTCTTTATGCGTTTCTATCTTGATTTAGCTATTCATGTACTTTATATATTTCTATTATGCTGCTTTTACTCCTTATATATTCATATCATATACACTTATATTCGCCTTCTTTACTATACATAGCTGCTATCAGATGCCTTGAGTATTGTATTTCATATCTTGTTCCATATTACTTATACGTCATGTCTTTATTATGCCTATCATTCATGTACATGTACTTATTCCTGTGCTTGATGCATCTTTTGTATCTCTATACGTTCTTATATTATGCCTTTCTATAATCACGTTCCGCATGTTCCATCTTATTCCTTCGGTATCTATCAGTAATATCATTTTACATCATAAGCTTATATTCATATGTGCCTATCATTCGGTAATACTTTGGGCCTATCATATCTTATGACATGTTCTATCCTATCTTATCATATCTTATGAGCTTACCTTACACCTATGTAAACGTTATATACATTTCCTTTTCATATACTTTTCCTTCACTCTTATGTTCATGTTCATATTCAGCTTGTTTTATTTAATATCATGTGTATTTTCTTGAGACCACGTCTATACATATTGCATTTTCTATATTTTCCTTGTTTCATTTGTTATTACATATAACCCCTTCATGTACTACTAAGGTATGATGTCTATGAAATCACACCTCATTCATATATTCGTATTCCTCTATGAATCTACTTTACTTAGGACTTGGAATCAATCCAATCGGATCATCCAAATTCAAATTATGGCATTTTCATGCCAACTAGTCATTTTACCGATTTTTACACTCGGGACTATTACTCATTTTTCCGGGGTCTTAACTTCCTATTTGACACTATCTCTTTGTACTCTTTTAAATCTAAGGTGCTAAGGTTTCTATTCCAACTGGAATCACCCAGTCGGAGCAAAGACTCAGGATGCGTCGAGAAACAACCTGGACTACTCTTATGATCAGTGAAACGAGGGAATTTGGCTTGCACATGGCCCCACTTTGAGTGGTTTTGTTGTGACCCGGAGGTGTGATGCCTATTTCTTTATTTTGGTTCTCCTTGAAGTCTATTTTAATTTCCATGAATCATTCAAATCGGATAAATAGAGAAAGTTATGGCCAAAATCTGGCCCGGTCGAAATTGGGAAGCGAATAGGGTGTCTGGGTACACACCCCACTATTAATGTCTTAGGTACATTCGGTCAGAAGGGTGTACCGGTACACTTTCAAGGTGTGCGGTACACATGACCAAAATGTCAGAATGTGCATTTTTCTCCCATTTCCATAGTTTTGATGCCAAATCAATTCTATACTTCAAACACACATCTAAACCATTTCCAATTCACCTTGAAATCTCTTTTCTACTCAATTCATCTTTCTTTACATATCTTTCTTCAAAATTCCTTCATGAATTCCTCCAAAACTCATTCTAATATGGGTTATGACCCATACACAACCCAAACATAAAGGTTAATTAGGGTTTGTTCTAAACCCTAACTCATTTAATTACAATTAAACCCTTTGAATCCCATCCTCGGGAGGATTTCTATATTTTCTTGTACTGTTAAGATTTTACCTACCATACTCCCATAATTTTAAGGTTAGGATGAAACCCTGAAGAAAATCAATTGAAGAAATCCTTATCAGGTTGTTCCATACAGCCAAGCATGTCTATTCATGTTAATAGTCATAGTTCCATACCTCTTTGATCATGGCTTCTCTTCTTCTCCTCTTCTTCTTCTCTTCCTCTTCCTCTTCTTCTCTCTTTTCCTCTTCCCTCTCTCTCTCTACGGTTTGGTCTCTCAAAAATGAGAGACCAAATTTTGCTCTTATCCATCTTTGTTAAGGCCATGTTTGGCCAAGTCAAGAAAACTCATTTTTTTGTTTTAACTTTTCATTTTTGCATCTTGGTCCCCCATTTCTTTCCATTTACCATAACTTATTCTAAATTCTAGTTTGGCATATATCTTTTGGCTTTATTGCTTTTGGGTCCTCAAGTGGTAAAATTACCCTTTACCTTTTCTCTCATATTAATTTCGGTTCTCGTTTTATTTCGAAAAATTCCATTTAGCTTTTAATACCTAAACAAGTCCAAAACTATTGAGGTATATTTGAGGTCATTACAAGCTGTAATACCCAAAATATACCTATCGAGTTTCGACATGTTTAAGTATTTTACAAGTGTAATTTAAATGTTTAGTGAGTTAAATGCAAAACATGAAACGAGAAATTTGAAAAAATTTACAGTTAGGACAAATATGTAAATTTAATAAAGGAACTTTAAGTCATAAGTTAACAGATTGATGCCAAAATAGAAATTTAATAAGTTATGGGATTCAAAACAGTGAAAGATGGAATAGAAATAATAATGAGTTAAAGGGCTTAAGTTAAAAATGAGAAAGTTAAAAGCAAAAATGAGTTTTTTGACTTGGCCAAACATGGCCCTTAACAGAGCATGGATAAGAGAGAGACCAGGGAATTTGGTCTCCCAAAGAGGGCAGTGAGAGGAGAAGAAGAGAGAAGAGAAGAGAGGAAGAGGAAGAAGAAAGAAAATGAGAAGAAGAGAAGCCATGATCAAAGGTATGGAACTAACTTGGGTATGGATTCTGTATTATGGATCATATGGATTTTGTATGGGATTACAAGAAAGTTTAGGAGTTCCAAATCTGGGTTTTGTTAGGATTTATCTAACGAATGTAATGAAATTAGGGTTGGTAAACCCCATGTAGTCTGAAGATAGTTATAGAGAATCCTCTTTTTAATTTGGATTCATGGGTTAATTGAGAGTAATTGAGTTAAGGTTTAGAACAAACCCTAACTAAACATCATATTAGAATGGTTTTGGGATAAATTCATGGAAAAGTTTTGAAGAAAGATAGGTAATGAAAGATGGAGTGGTAAATTGAGATTTATAAGATGGTGAATGTGGTTTGAGGTGTAAGATAAGTATAGAGTTGAATTGGGTAAGAAAAATATGGAAAAAGTGCAGAAAAGCCCATTAAGGCGAAGAATTTGAATACGTGTACCGGTACGGGTAGGGTTGTGCAGAGTGCAGCGCAGGTACCCTCTTTTCTGTTTGACCAATTTTCATATTTTGGACATAACTTTCTCTCATTTCTTATCGATTTGAGTGATTCAAGTTTATGGTTAAAATAGACTTCAAGAGGGCAAACATCCTCAAATAAATTATACAAATTCTGCCTCTAAATGGCCCATAAATTCCTCCAAGTGGGACGTGTGCAAGCCAAGTGCACTTAGTTTTGATCATAGAGTAGTCAGGTTGTTTCGGACGTAACCGAGATTTCGGTGCTCCGATTTGTTGATTCAGTTGGAGGAGAGACCGCATAGCACCTTAGCTTTAAAGGAGTATAAAGAACTAGTGTCAAATATGGAGACTAGACACTGGAAAATGAATATTACAAACTGTCCCTCGGGTAAAATCGGTAAAAGCGAGCTAGAGTTGACATGAAATGTCATAACTTTAGTTTGGATGCTTCAATTGGAATGATTCAATTTCTAGTAAAAATAGATTCATAAGGAATAGAATATGAATGATGTGTGAATACATAGACATCATACTGTACAAGTATATGAAATGCCATATGGAATAGGCATGAAACATGAACATGGAGCACGAGATGTGATAAGTAGGGCTTTGGATCTTTGGAGTTTAGTATGGATTCTTGTATGGAATTTGTAAGGATCCTTGGTTTTATGAATATGTGTGGAGTTAGCAAGTTTGTACCTTGAGTATAAGTTCTTCCCTCTTTGATTTAATGGTTTTTAGTTTTGTGTATGGAACTTGGTATAGCTTTGTATGGACTTTGTTGAGTTTGTAGTACCCGGTTTAAGTATGGAAATTAAGAATTTATGTATGATTTGTATGGATGGTTATGGAGTTAGTGTGAAATTGTGGACTTTTATCAGATCCTCATTAAGCTAAGATTTGAGGTGTTAGAGTGAAATTACTTGTTGGGAGTATACAGATCTACCGCTTTGTGGATGGATTGTAAAATATGTATGGATATGGAGTTGGTTTATTCCTGCTTTTGGGGTGGTGGGATTGATTGTAGGATGGTTTGGTGCGTGTTTGTGGCATATCATGTGGTCTAAATTGGGAGGATGGTAGCCGATTGGACAAGGGTTGTTCGGGATGGTTTCGGGTTGAAAACGGGCGTGTCTTGAAACGCCAAGGCATCCTCTAACAGTGGCGTGGGAAGCCCTGCCGGGAGCTGGAAGCACGCCATTAGCGTGGCTGGAGTGCCATCTCGTACCTTGGGACGTGGAAGCCACGCCTATGTAAAGCGTGGCTGGAACATCTCGAGTGCGCTATAGCGTGGGATTCCACCTTCTCTGCGGCCTCCCTACATAATATCAACCCTCGACCGGATCTGCATAGCTTTTACCTCAAGAAGCCCATTTTGGGTGTTCTTGGACTCTATGGAAAGCCCTTTAGTCTGAAATCCAACTATATATAATGATAATATTGAGCTTTTAATAAGTCCAAAATGACAAAATACGATTGGGCTCTTCTTTGCTACTACGATTCTTTGCTGAGTTCTTGATTTTCTTCTTGGCTTGCAATTTACATAACTCCTTCGTTAGGACTCCGTTTACGGGTGTTCTTGGACTCTAGGAAAGCCCTTTAGTCTAGAATCCATCCATATATAGATTGATACAATATTGAGCTTATAATACACCTGAAAATGATAAAAATGTGATTGAAGCTCTTCTGCTAGCCTCTTTGCAGTCTTGCAAGTTGTTGAGATTTTCTTCATGGCTTGCGATTTGCATAACTCATTCGTTAGGACTCACAGTTATGGAGTATTCTTGGATTCGATGGAAAGATCATCATGTCTAGAATCTAACCATATGCTATTTAATGGCATTTGGTGCCCACATCTTGTCTAAAAAATTGAATTATTATACCAGGTGTATAATCGCTTGGTTAAAGTTAATTAAGGATACATGGTAAGAAAGGATGTAGATATGAACAAGAAATAGCCAGTAGATGTAGATTTATTATGTAAAGGAGTATAGATAAAGAAGAGTACCTACGGGTATCAAGAAGAGTCTACGTGTACTCCTACGGGAGATAGGATAATCGATAAGAACAAGAAAAAACTATCTGAGAGTATAGGAATGTATAAGTGTAAAATTCTATTAGAGATATGATAGTAGATAAAGTACGCTATGAAAATATAAGTTAACAGATATAAGATGTTCTAATAGTAGGGCGTATTATGAATATAGAGTATATGATATGAAGATATATGATTTGTCATACATAAACGAATAGATGGAACATGATAGGAACACATGAATGAGTAAGCATACATGATAGAAATATAGAAAGTACATGAATAAGCTAAATGTGATAGAAAGCATAAAGGATATGATGCATAAATGATATAAAAAGGGATGAATAGATAAGATATATATATATATATATGAATATATATGAATATAAGAGTGCATGGAAATGCATTCATGATATATGATAGGATTACATATATGATACGAAGACAAAACTAAATGATAGAAAAAGATATGAATATGTATTGTAAATAAATATAAGAGAACAACAATCTGAAGCTAAAAATATGTGAAAGGTATTCTGAGGCAAGGAAATAAATAATAGTGTATCTCATCGTATACATGATAGCAATAGTTATTCATGTAGATGAGACATATGTACGAAAGAAATGTAATAAAATGATTCTGCCTTGCTTAGGGCACGGTAGGGGATAGATTGGCATGCTATTAGGAAAAAATAAATGCAACGACATCTTGTCCAGTTAGCCGTTTGGGTCATTACAGTGTATGGGGACCCTTATAGATGGTCATTGTCGTCTGATGATAGCGGCTGGCGGCCGGCGCGCATGAATCAGGTGATTTAATACCGCTACAATTATAATAAGCGCCTTGGTCCCTTATAGACCAGCATTTCGCCTGATGAAGTCTGGCGCCTTCGGGCCCTTATAGTTTCCTTTATCCACTTCTAAGGTTTATGCAGACATGAAACATAAAACAAATGATTTGCATATGGCGTGTGAAAGATATTATGATCTGGCATGTGACTGTATGTGATGATAAGTTCACGTAACATGAGATTATACGATCGATATGATATATAAAAATGTATAAGAATGTAAAATGATAGAAAGTTAATATGATTAGAGTATATAGAAGAGTACAAAAGTCAAGTACATAAAAGTATATGAACAAATACAATACATGAAAGGGAAAGTAATATGAAAAGTATAACAGGAAAACAATATATGAAAATAGTACATGAACAGTACATGAATACAATATATGATAACAGTACATGATAACTTGTTTTATGATAACGATTACATGAAAATAGAACACTTAACAATTGGTACTTTAGTATATAACCGTGAAAGTAATATATGTATCTGAATATGACATACACATAATAGGATATGTAATATGAACCATTAGAAAGAGAATAGATCAAATGATAAGTACTAGAATAGAAATAAATGATATGAAAGTTATATGTCAAAACGTCACATGATAGAAGTATACGTTATATGAAAATGATAAGATAAGTGTATTTGTTGACGATCATAGTTATTGATGAGTCACATATGTTTCCACTAAGCGTAAAGCTTAGAGCGGGTTTAATCAAGTGTAGATCGAAATGAAACGAGGATAGAGGACATGACATCCGCATCGGCGAAGCTGGTGACTCGAGAGATAGGTGCTCACATGCAACCCCATGAATAACATTTTTAATAGGTATAAGCTTTGTTTATTGAGAAATGTGGGACTCGATTGTATAGAACATGAATACACTATGGTGGGTATGTATGATGTATATGTAAAAAAGGGTGCACATTCTGAAATTGTGCATATGAATGAGAAAAGCAGTCACAGTGTCAGTGAGAAGAAAATGTTGAAGTCCAGGTCCCAAAAGTGTGACACCCTAAGCAATACGTCAGGTCTTAGGAGTTGGAGCGTCACGATCACAGTACATTTTATATTGCAACATAGCAGTACAACGATAGTGAAGCCGACACATGACTTTGTTACTACAATGTCTTCTCATCACCCTCACATCATTTGATATTTTGGTTAATTTACTTAATTTCGTTTTTAGCATTGCCCCTTTAAATTGAATATTCAAAAGGATGAGTTTAGGAATCACGATAAAAGTTAACATATATATATAATTATCTAAAGTTGGCTAAGGCATATAGAGCAAAATAATGTTCATCCAAAGTATAATTATTTATAAGGACTTGACGATTAAGAGATAGATTCATCATTTCACTTCCTTATCTTGGTCATCTAAGCAAATATAGTATGAATATATGTTAATTTACTAGTTGATTGATTTCTTTCCTAATTTGAAGATGTAGCAAGGAAGGAAGATAGAAAACTATTGAGGAAATTGTAGAGGGAAAATATTACTTTTCTTATGATTTCCATGGACAAAGGTGTAAAAATAGTCCTAGGGTTTTCACAAAAGTGCAACTAACTTCCTCTGTTTTCCTCTGTTTTACATCTATTTACTTAACATTTAGTAATATAATGTTGTAATATTATATTCTTATAAAGACTCAAACTTGAATATTTTCTATACCTCATGTAACACTTAACCCCTGAACAAGATATAAACAAGTAAAATAAGTTTAAATGAATATAAAGAATTAATTTATTAAATTTAAATCTATTTTTTATTTTATTCCAAATTTTATTTTATTTTATTTTTTCCCTCTATCATCTTTCTTTAATACTTTCTTAAGTTTCGAAAGAAGCCTCAGATTTTTCTTCAGTTGGCCATTTTTTTTCCTCTTTATTTTCCTTTTATTGGAGAATTTTGCAAACGAAAGTTGGACGAAACAGCCGACTCACTCATGAGTTTGCTGGCTAGAATTTTTGGGCATCACCTTCTAGAAAAGTAATTCCAAGGAAAATATTGACTTAAACGACTTCCCCTATTATTTCTAGAAAACTAATATTCAAATATTTCCTTATTTCAAGAAAAAAAATTAAATATTTCCTATCATCAGAGTGATCACCTACTGAATAATTATAGGTTTAGGGGGTCCGATATCCTATTAATTGGCCATAAAAATGATTGACTTATCAGGTTAAAAACGTCACATATCATTATCTAATTAACCCCAAAAATTTTAATTTTTATAAAAAAATCAATTTGATCTCTACCCCTTCTCTCATTCCTTTCTCACCATGAAAAACACGTCTAAATCCTATTTATTTATTTTTTTTTAATTCTAAAAAATAAAAATAAAAACAAAAACAGTTTTTAAAAAACAACAAAGTGTTGTTCTTTTATTTTCAAAAACAAATTTAAAAAATAAGATCCAAACAACAACCCCAAGCGAAGGAAAGTTGGACGAAGCAGCCGACTCACTCATGAGTCATGAATGCCCCTTCTAGAAAAGTAATTCCATAGAGAATATTGACTTTTAAACGAATTCCCCATTATTTCTAGAAATCTAATATTAAATATTTCCTACCATTAGAGTGATGATAATAATATAACCAAAGCAAATGTCCATGTCAGCTTTCAAATACTGTTGCCTATCTTGTGCATTATTGCAAGTCTACTCTTTGCTTAGGGCCTTTTTTTTCTAAGAAAAACATTCCTAAAAAATTTAAAAATAGTAGTTAAAAAATTATTGATAAAGCTATGTCACTGTTTGTTACTTTGGAAAGCTTCACTTCAAGAGATAACTTCAACAGTTATAGGTCTTAAAAAATAAATAAATTTACATTATTTTAAAGTTTAAATTTTGAATTTATACTAAAAATGTTGTTTAAAATAACAATTTTTTTTTTCCTAAAAGTGTTCTTTTTAGGTGGTCATTGTGAAAATTGTACAAGGTTTGTTTCCGAGGGATGAATGCTATATATTTCAATTTTCTATATTGACTTGTGACTTACTTTTTTTTATATATACATTTATTTATTTTACATTACAAAGTATTTTGTTTCTCATAATTTTTGTCTTCGTGAGATTTCAGTGTGAATCCTCCTTTTCTTATGCCATCTTAGCGCTTCTTGGCTTATGGGATCTTGTGGTGCTTGCTTCTTGCTAGAATGCTATGGATTTCTTAAGAGGAGAAACTTTCAATACAAATTTAACTTTGTAAAATCGTGAAACATATTTCTCAAAGAAGTATCTTTATTATAAATTTATTTATTTTAATATGTATCATTGATATGAAAACTTATGAAAGATGTTTCTTAACAGATATATTTAATATAATAACTTTTATGATCATACTCTTTTTCTTAAACAAGAGGGATAAATTTTAGCTATTTTGACCTAAAAAATCATCTATCTGCATCAAATATATGAATTTATCAAATATGTGAGGTTTGAAGTGATTATTTATGTTATTAAGCTTGAATCTTCTTTGGGTCGTTAATGATCTGAGTCGAGTTAGGTTAAACTAATCTCAGTCGAATAGTTAACACATTTCGGTCGGTACCATTTCCATTGAGGTTTTGATGTCGATCGAGTCAGTGGCTCGCGAGGTTGTCTCGTTTCGTGCTTTTTAATTATTATATATCAGAGCTTTTAGGAGAATGGAGTGTATAGATATATATATATATATATATATATATATATATATATATATATATATACTCATATATATACTTATAAATATATATTTATCAATTTATAATACTAACTTATTAATATAATTTATAGAATAATATCCTATTCTCTTACATCTTTTCTTTAAAAAAATTAATTATTTTAAAATAAATATATTTATAAGTAAATAAATAATAAAAATGTATGATTGTTTAAGAATAAAAAAATAGAGATATATTTTATATCGTCCCCAAAGTAGAGATAAAATTAAAAAAAACTTTTAAAATTTTATATGTTGAAAATATTCGAGAGTTTAGCGAGGCACTGGTCGAGTTAGAGTTCAATATTCATTGGATAACGTTCGGTCGAGATCGCTGAGTCGAGCTCATATGAGTCGAGTTTTGATCGAGTCGAGTCAAGATCATTTCAGCGAGTTGTCACGTTCGTGCGTTTTTGAATACTGCGTCGTCTATACAAAGTATTTGATTTATATATTTAATCAGAGATATTCTTTAGTTTAGTCGATAAAATCATTTCTCTTTAAAAAAAACACATAGATTTAATATAAATTTAATTTTAAGAAATCCTAAAAAGGTCTCTCTTTTTTCTTACATCTAGTCATTCGGTATATTATAATATTGTAGTAACATATTCTTATAAATATTCAAACATGGATCTCCCCAACCTCTTCCCATCCTTTTACCATTTAAGCCAAATACAAGGTAAAAAGAAATTATAAATTCATTTTTATAAATAATCCTTCACAATAAGCAATCTAAAAATGTTTTTTTCACAAAACAAAAAAAAAAAGAAGAAAGAAATCCTCTTAGCTTTTGCAATTACAACCGACTGTTTTTTTTTTTTTTCTTTCATTTTTGGAAACCAATCTGATCCTACAAAGTCCTGCAAGGCCGATTAACCGATTCAATTCTACACGCCATGTGCGATGTTGTCGCATTAAAAGCTCGTCCATATTCCAAAAAAAGCCGCCAGTCACAATCGTTGAAAATTCAAAAGCTCTACCATCGTCGGATTACAATCTTTAGGCCCCAAAAGCCAAATTTTCCAGGGTCATCACTGTAGGTCAGTCTATAAATTCAGAACCGATGAACAGATTATACTCGAACGAAAATGGAAGGAGAAGCCTGTGCAAGGTGGTGGCGCTGCAATACTCTGCTTGCTTGCGCCGCCGCCCAGAGCGCTAGTAATGTTCGGGCCACCTACCATTACTACAATCCAGCGCAAAACGGATGGGACTTGAACGCAGTGAGCGCCTACTGCTCCACTTGGGACGCCAGCAAGCCTTATTCATGGCGCAGCAAGTATGGATGGACTGCCTTCTGTGGACCTTCTGGCCCTACTGGCCAAGCTTCCTGCGGCAAGTGCCTTAGGGTAAGACTAATTCCAATTATCAAACACTTGGTGTGCATGTTTTTCCTAACAGAGTTAAATCCAATTGTCAGCTGCTTGGTGTGCATGCATTTTTCTATGCTGAGAGTTGAATCCAATTATCAAACGCTTGGTGTGCGTGTATTTTTTGTTGGGTGTGTACCCAAAGTCTCTCAATGTGCCATATCCGTTAAGAATGAGAAGGCTTCATGAATAACATCCAATTGCTATAAGGCCATGTTGAGGGGAAAAGCCACGAGAAAAAACAAGCGGCTGAGAACTAGATCACAAGAGTGAAACGATATCGTACCGTGTGGATAGAGAATGGTGCTTCAGGTTTCTGCTGACAATTGGTATTAGTAGGGTTAAAACGAGTGTGGGTGAAAGCGAAACAATGATGTGATAGGTACTGATAGATGGTCGCTTTCACGTAAGGCGTATGCTCGAAATCCCAATTTAAGGGAAGGTTCGGTGGAACTTTATTTGAAGGAGGATTGTTAGGTGTCTATCTAAAGTCTCACAATGTCCCACATCGTTTAAAAATGGAAAGGCTTATAAATATATAAGCATGGATAACGTCAGGTGTTCAGCGTGACCTTTTGAGGTAAGCGCAGCAAGCAATGAAGGCTTAGATCCGAAAGTGGAATGATATCGTACAAGCGTGGATGACAGGTTCCATGAGTTTTCCCAACATTTTTCTATGTTGAGAGTTAAATCCAATTATCAAACACTTGGTGTGCATGTATATTGCTATGAAAAACCTTAATGAATTTGAGGTGTGGTGCAGGTGACAAACACAGCGACAGGAAGTCAGGTGACGGTGAGAATAGTTGATCAGTGCAGCAATGGAGGATTGGATTTGGATTGGTCAATGTTCAATCAAATAGACACAAATGGGGCTGGGTATCAACAAGGTCATCTTATTGTCAATTACAGTTCGTTAACTGCGGTGACTAAAGTTAAACTAAGAGATTATGGTGATAAAATAAATAAGCATGAGCTACGCTTCTACTCTACGTACAATAAAATATTGTCAAACTTATGAGTTTGCCTTTGTATTAATTTGTAAGAGTGGGAAAAGCACTTAAATCTTTATGAGTCTGGTTTCTTATTATGCGAAGTTTTTCCATCCTTAAGAGTAGGGAAGAATTTTTTATTTTTAACTTTCTAATAATTGAATTTATTTAAATAAAAAAAAAAATTCTAAGTACGAAAAAGACATGAAGCATTTTTTTTTTAATTATTATTAAACAAGCTCTTAATCACCCTCTATTGTTAACAAATTAAAAAATGTCATATTGAAAGTATGAGCTGCCTTTACATCCCAGTAAAACAACTGGTTTAAAATTGTAAAGAGATCAACGGCTCAATACAAATAATATTTACATAATTGAGAGTGAGTAATCACAAATGGTATTGAAGCTAATCCTCGATTTCTGCTATAGAGATTTATTTAACCCCTTAGATGGGAGTGTGTGTCACATTTCACTAGGGCAGACTTAGCATATGCCCATTGGAAAATGAAAGAGAAAGAAAATAAAAGAATCGCCAAGAAAAATAAAGGAATTAGAATTAAATCCAACATGTTATTCTTATTTGATGCTTCAAATCATTTATCTATTTAAACTACGTTAACAAAAAAATATTACATATTTTATAAAAATATACTAGCCTAATTTTTACTTGCTTTTATACATTTAGTTTTTTTTTTAAAGCAAGGACAAATGATTTTTTTTGGCCATTTTTTTGCCTAAAATAAGCTGTCTAAACTTATTTTAAATCGTTTATTCCTTAAGAAAGTGGTTGTTAACTAAGATCACAGGTTCCGATGTTTTGAATTGTTGTCTTTATTCGTGTTGTTTTGTCTCATCGTGGTGCGATGTTTATTTGTATGAGAGCGATTAAGACGAGCAAGAGAGTATATCATCATAATGATAAATTAAATCGATAATCGTAAATATGTTGCGAGTGGAATCGTATGCCCCAATCTATGATAATAATGCTCAGATGTGTGAGAGCAAAGTATAGGCTTTGATCCGATTCAATATATTATTAACATGGATGTTATTTCATCCTCAATGATTTTTAATGATTTTGATTTCATGTTAATGTCAAATCTTAGTTTGGATGATAAAATTCTAATAAAATATAAGAAAAATTGTCACTTCTTAATTTTTTTTTCTTATTACTTTCCAGGAATGAAAACACAACCTCCATAAAATTTATCTTCTCTCTCAATAATAGCCTAATGATTAGGAAATGTACAAAATTTTAGTGATTCAGGAATTAATGGAAACAAAATTTGTACTCATATAAATACAAATCTACAAGAGGCGTGGGACAATGAAATTGACCCACCAATCTGGGCATTTCCTAGCTAAAAATCTTCCCTAATTACTAACCATTGGAGCTAGACCGATAAGGACGTACCACAATTGTTGTTGATTTTTCATCCTATTTAAAACTTGAGATTTTTGATGATTTTTTTCCCTCGTCACTGCAACTTTCCTACAATCCAAACAGGATTTTAGGGATTTAGAGTATCCAAACACAACTTGTACTAATTTTCCATAGATGTGGACAAATATACAGAAGCTCTAGGACAATTTGACTTTTCCTAGCCAAGAACCTTTCCCATTCTTCACTAATTACAAACAAATAATTCTAGCTCGAACATTAGGGACAGCAAATTTTAGCTACTTTCTTTTTTCTTTTCTTTTTTATGTTTTATTGGTAAATTATTTAATAAATTCACATGTACGTTAGTAAATAGCGTTATGGATCTTTGTCTTTATGCAATCATATAAAAGCATAATATTCTGATGTAATATCTGAAATAGGAAAAAAATCGTCAGTTACTCCATTTGTATAATGGTATATATATATTCATAGATCTTTTTAAATCTACAAAGCTAAATAAAATTAAAATGAATTAAAAAAGAAATATTTTAAAAATATTTAATTTTATGTATAAAAGTTAAAATAATGTATAAACTGTTTTTTTTTCTTCTTTTTCTTTTTCTTTTTTTTACCTACCTTTATTTTTGTTTCTTGTTACTTTCTTCCTTCTAAATTCTTGGCTAAGCTAGCTTGACACTTCATCCAGCGAAGAAATTAAGAGAAAGTAAAAAATTAAGGATAGATTAAGAACGAGAAAAGAAAAGGCTTTAGATCTAACTCAAGATGACATATACTTAGAGCCTGGTTTGTTAGGGATTCTTAAAAGTGTTTTTAATATAAAAAATAATGAGTTGTTTGTTAATATTTTGGCACACACTTTAAGACTTTAAAAACACTAATATATATATATATATATATATATATATATATATATATATATATATATATAAACACTTTAAAAATTTTCAAATATTCCTAAAATGCTCCTTACCATTTCCTGATATTTTTTTGTATCATTCTCAACTGTACTCTCCATTTTCAAAGGTAGATTTTTTTTTTTTTATTTGTTTATGTTATGGTGATTTTTTAATTTCACACAAATATACAAGATACAAGCGTGTAAGCGTATCATGAAATTAAAGTAGACATGTTTTAAACATATAAGATCAATTTGATTTAAAGCTAATAATATCTACATAATTGGGTATAGATTATCACAAATGTTAGGCTAGGTCTGATACCAATTGCAAAGATTTATTCAGTAGCAACTGTATGAATTCTTTGTCCATACTGCTCACATCAGTTAAAGAGAGAAAAAGTTTTTGACACAATATCTATATGCTTTGGTGACATGGGTGGAGGCTCTTAAAAAAAATATTTCTTATGTTGTATTTGGTATCTCAGAATATTCCGTGATTCATGAAAAAACGTAACCATTTTGGCTCCAAAAAGTTCTTTTGAGATTTGGTAAGTTTATCATTTATCTTGTGATCGAATACAAAGTTGATTACTCTGTCTATTGATTTTTGCGCTTTCTCTTAGTAATAATTACGTAAGTATCTTGCCGTTCATTTATATCACTCTATGCATTTATATGTTGAGGCCAGAAATTCGATTTGGAATAAAGTAATCGTAGTACGATTATAAAAATTTAATTACGGTTAAAAGTCCATAATTAATTCTCTGAACCTCCCGGATAATGAAGCGGTTATGCGGGTTGAATCGTCTAAATCATCTGATTAACGTAGAATTTGCGTTTCGCGCAGAATGAATCAGGGTTAGCCAGTTTTCGAGGCATCGGCGTTTAGTCTTTATGTCGGTTCGATGCGATGAAAACGCGTCTCGCAATATACTCATTATGCAGCCAGTGGTATGAGTAGATAAATGAAAATGGACCCGGCGAGATAATTGAATGTAGCGGAGAAATAAGTAATTAAATTAACTTAAATTAAGCTCAAATATGAAAATTAAAGTGTGCTCTCTTCCAAAATCAACCAAAGAAACCTTAAGCAGGATTTTTGGAAGCAGAAGCATAGGTAGTAAAAAATGGCGTTTTTAGAAGATAGTCTCCTTCTAGAATATCGTGAAAATCACCCAGGCCGTCAGGCGTTTGGGACAAGAAGGAAAAGGCTCTCACAGCAGGAGGGCTTCGGCGTGGGTGCCGGATTTAGGAGTTTCTTCAAACTCAGCCGGTAGGATTACCTCACTCTTGGAGTTTTATTCCATTTTAGTGTTTTGAATGTTTGAGTCGATTGAAAACGTTAGAGCATTGGTCGGTCCCAAACATGGGGCCAAGGTGTAAAATTTTGAAACCAAATGGAGGCGACCCGTAGGCGCTCCATGGCCCATGAGTATGAGCATGGTGGGTGAGTGGTTTGAGTCATGTATTGGATTAGTTAAAGGACCGGTGGTGGCTAGTGAAGTGCGGGTTGAAAACATGAACCTAGGATTAATTGAGTGTCAGAGCGATGGCCTGGGTTTCTTGTTCTAAGTGTAATGACCGAGAAATGTATTTTAAGGGGAAAATCCGTGTTTAGTTAAGTAATTGAATCGAATTGCTTGTGGTATTTGGGCCAATTAATAAAGTATTAATTTTAGTCTTTGAAATGATAATTTCATAACATCTTGTGTGATTTAATTTTATTTATGTAAATATATTCATGTTTTATATATTTGCACGTATGGTTCAAACATATTAGGTAATCTATCGTGCATCATGCGAACATCTGGGACCGCGGAGTTAGTGCATGAGACAAGTCTAGAAAATGGTTCGGAGGGTTGTCTAATAATGTAAAATGATCGGGTAGTCAAACTAAATACTATAATCTCAACCCGTCAGGCCCAGCCCGGTTGATATTTATTCATCGGAGAGAGGTAGTCCACAAACAAACTACAAGCCAATCGGCGGATAGCCCGATTGATATATATACATCGGAGGTTGTCACTAATAAATCAAATAATTACCATGCTGAGGCTTAGGCGGGTGTGAGAGGAGTGATGAGACTCGGGATGCGAGTTAGTCATGTAGACATTCAAGTAGGATCATGCATTTGCTTGAATGTATTTAAGTCAGACGTTACCTTTGCCTTGGTTGGTAGCCACCCAGGGCGATTCTCTCTTGAGCTTGGCTGCTTTAGTCGTCAGGATCGCACCGCGATCCCAGGGGCGTGCAGAGGCGGCTCGTCTGAGTTTAGAAGAAAAGCGGTTGTGGCTTTGATGACCGTCGTGTGGGGAATTTCTCTAATCTTAATATGTATTGTTAAGAGTAAAAATATTAGCTGCACGAAACTATTGGATTATAGTTTGGATATATTGTGTTGAGTACGGTTAGTGGGCTAGTGGCGTATTGGATATATATATTAAATATATTGTTGAACAGGACGGTGAATGCGAGTTTATCTTAGTTTTATATTATGGTAGGAAACTCCACGTCTAAGGGACTGCTTTGGGTTAAATGAAAATGTCGGTTCAAGCTGGCGATTATAATGTCCATGAGTTAATGAATTGATCAGCGGACCCCGAGGTTTTAGAGGCGTCACACTATAGAGTGATTTAAAATAAATAAATATTTAATTAAAATTTAAATAAATATAAAGATTCAATTAAAAATAAAAATGGCCATAAATATTTAATTAATTCAATAAAAATAAATATAAATATTATTTTAATTAATAATTTCAATAGTTGAACTTTTGAGTTACAAATATTAATTACTGCAAAAAAATTCTACTTCTTATAAAAAATAATGAAAAATAATTTTCGATTTCTCAAATCATCTTGAGGATTTATAAAGAAATGATAAATCTTGATGATTTGCATTATGTTAATTTGACTTCTCACATCACATTAGGGTTATAAAAAGTTGTCGGGTTTTGGATTCATTTGACATGTCAGTGATTGTCAAAATCACGTCTTCAGGCTGCGCCGGGTTATGGATGATTTGGCGGTGCGTTGGTGATTTGTCGCATCACATCGGGGTTTTAAAGGCGATGAAGTTGGTCTTATAGATAATGCTGTTGACTTGTCAAATAAAAACTACGACTTTTGATGCATTTGATCGCAATCTGATTCAAAAAACATCTATAAATTGAGGAGGATGTTTTAGAATTTTCTGCGCTATGTCAAAAGGTTTTTGATTACTTCGAAGCAAAGAATGAGTAACTTTTTTGCTCGTCTTTGAATAGTTCATCTTACTTGGGCAGAAAGAAGAAAAATAAGCCAGTTTGTGGCGTGCCGAGTTTGAAAGACAAAACTCACAAGGTGCGGGCTCTGGAGATGAATCGATGAGCGTCTTAGATATCGTGATGAGGATTACGCGGCCGTTCATTGCTAAATGATTTTACCATTGAGAATCCCGGTATCACGACAAAACATTATTTAGCGGTAGCTTTTCGTTTAAGTCGAACTCTGTTTCGCCCGAATTTTACATAAACTCCCAACGGCGCAATGGTATTTAAATCAGAAATCTTGCCAGCACCCGTGGATTGCTCCGGTGAACAAAAAATGGCGGCACGCGCCGTAACATGCGGTATGTCTGGACTCACTTGGCCAGTATGCCGAGTGGAGAGACCCTGACCATCGAGTGTGTCAACGATTCTGCCGAGAATTCAGTAGAAATTTTATGCGAATATCTCGGATCTGGCGGTACGACATCTCTGAGATGTTAGGAAGCTAATCGATGTAGCTCTACGGAATGTTGAAGCGATTTGGTATGCCTTTGGCGTGGAAGCGTCGCGGCTATCACGGAATATCAGCCGTAATCGCAGGGCCGACTATTGAAGTGATCGTATCCTACGACTTGTCTGGATGTAATGCGGTCTATGATGATATTAATGTGCTTGAAAACACGTGCGTTTTTGCCGTAACTTGCGAGAAGGATGTGGCCCTTGACCAAATTATACCACAATGGGCAACCATTACAATATGGATACCATCTTGGTGTTATATATCCGAATTGAAGCGGCGATTGTTGATCGATTTCGCATCCTCGAAGAGTTATTTCGCGAGTGCTTTACAAAAACGCAGGAAGTTCTTAGAAAGGGTTGTAGAAGCGGCATTTAGGGTGCTTCAAGCTCGTTTGCTATCATTCGAGGACCGGCTAGATTATGGCATCATGAAGACTTGACTTTTATCATGAAAGCGTGTATTATTTTACACAACATGATGGCCGAGGATGGCGGTTTGATGACAATGAGCTTGTTGCAATAACCGGCAATTACGACCGGGGACTCATTGAGACGATGGCGCGGAGTTGAAATCTCGAGGGCGGGGGCCGTCGAACAATTTATGGCTAGTAACCGTGCCATTCGAGATTCGAACACCCCACTATGCCCTCCGCCATGACATCATTGCTATCTGTGGGCCTTCTACGGACAAGAAGATTATCAGTGATTTTCCTTATTTTAATATTATGTTTTTCTCATCATGACAATATTTTATGTTTTTAATGAAAATTCAGTTAGTTGCATATTTTAATCATTTTTTTACTAATTTGACTCATTATAATTTGAATATTCATTTAAGTAAGTAGATAAAAATTGAAATTACATTGAAATAAGCATTCTAGTAATCTGTTTATCATTAAAGTTAATTCTTGCATTTTCATTACTTTTGTCATAATCGGTTCTTCGTAGTTACGATAATAGTGTTGTTAGTATCGTATGTGATATAATGTCTTTTTCCATAATGGCATCATCGGCGATCATCATAGCTGTATCTTTACACTTTCATGCATCCTGTCTTGTGTTTATGATGTCACAGATTCGCATTCTCTCTCTGTCTTGCTCCTTTAGTTATTGAAGCTTTTTATCTCGCTAAAAATTCTTTCTCTTTTCGGCTCTGCCCGGATATTTTGTGAATCGTATGCGAAATAGAATTACTAGTATCTGTTGGACTCGCCTTACTTTTATATGGCTGCTTTGAAAGGTGATTTTCAACCAGGGGTCTCTTCCGCCAGAGAGCTTGTTGCATTGCTATATGGATCTTGATCAGTTTTAAGAGATACGGTGTTTCATGTGGGTTCTCTCATAAACGAGGGGCGAGAACTGGGTTCTTTCTTGTTATAATCATCCACTTATCCACGATGTTCAGCACCTCCAACAATGATCATAAATCCGGACTCTAGCCACCATGGAACATATTCATAGCTTGCACATCTTTAGCGAAAAATAAATTAGATATAAATAAAATTTTCATTAAAATAATAGATAAATGACCTCGTCGGTTATGTTCGATCACTTTATTTATTTGCGTCGTAAAGTATCCACGCCGTTTTGTCTGATAATGTCGGATTTTATCCCATCGATTTTATCTGAACGCCAGAAGTCAGTGGTGGGTCAACTCGACATTGGTCTCAAAAAACTTGGTCATAACTCGCTCCCAAAACTTTGACATCGGTTGCCCAATACCGATCACCGGATCTTGGGTTATGGTCAACAGTATCTGTGATCATACGTCTTCCTCGGATAGAAAGATTTTCCCACTTCTTAGTATTGGAGAAGATGCCATTTTCTGGCTACAAAATTAAACTTAAATTAAGTATTGGTAAACTAAGGTGGAAAAGTAATTCATATATCTCTTATTTATGATTTAAGAATTGAAAATAATTAGAATTTAATACAAAAATTTGTAGGTTAATCAAATAAATTAATTCATATGAAGTTAAAAATTTTATTTTAAATTTGAATTTTAAATTATTCCACAAAAATATGATTTATGGTGAGTTTCATTTATTAATAATATTTTTATAATATTATAAATTAGAAATAATTGAAGTTAATAAAAATATTTGTAGGCTAATAAAAATATGATTTATAGTGAGAGTTTCATTTTAATTAATAATATTTTAATCATAATATTATAAATTGAAAATAATTAGAAGTTAATAAAAATATTTGTAGGCTAATAAAAATATGATTTATAATTGAAAGTTTTCATTTATTAATAATATTTTATTCTTAATAATATAAATTGAAAATAATTAGAAGTTAATAAAAATGTGTAGGCTAATCAAAATATGATTTATGGTTTTTCATTTATTAATAATATTTTATTTATAATATTATAAGTGAAACTAATTAAGTAAATAAAAATATTTGTAGGCTAATAAAATAAATTAATTCTTATAAAGTAAAAAATTTTATTTGAAATTATTCACAAATAATATGATTTATGTTAATAATATTTTATTTATAATATTATAAATTGATAATAATTAGGAAGTTAATAAAAAAATTTGTAGAATTTAATAAAAATATGATTTTATGGTGAGTTTCATTTTATTAATAATATTTTATTCCTTAATATTATAAATTGAAAATATTTTAGAAGTTAATAAAAATATTTGTAGGCTAATAAAAATATGATTTATGGTGAGTTTCATTTTATTAATAATATTTCATTCATAATATTATAAATTGAAAATAATTAGAAGTTAATAAAAAATAAAGTGACACAATCAAAGATGATTTATAGTTTTTCATTTTATTAATAATATTTTATTTATAATATTTATAAATTGAAACTAATTAGAAGTAAATAAAAGTATTTTATGAAGAAGCTAATAAAATAGAATTAATTCATATAAAGTAAAAATTTTATTTGAAATTATTCACAAATAATATGATTTATATTAATAATATTTTATTTATAATATTATAAATTGATAATAATTAGAAGTTAATAAAAAAATTTGGCAAATCTAATTAATTGTGAAAAAAATTGGTTTAAGGTCAAAACGGCGTGATTTTGTCCTTAAATATAGCAAAACGGCGTCGTTTGGCTCTGTATATTTTTTTGAATTTGCGATATCAAAAGCGGTGATCGTTTTGGATAAAAGTGAAGACCATGACGTCGTTTGGGCTGGTGCAAATACACGAAGCGGCGTCGTTTTGGGTAATTGACAAGCGCTTCAAACGGTCAATGTTTTAAACGATTGAGCAAAGCGGCGTCGTTCTTTCTGTTAAAATAAATAAAAAACCCGAAGCGTAATCGTTTGTCTTTGGAAGAAACGAAACGACGTTGTTTGGGTGAACACGCCTGCTTCAAAACCGACTACCCTTTGTTCTTCCTTCTTTTTCCCGGTTTTGGGGAGAAGGGGATGGGAAGAGGGCCCTAGGCCAGCGGCCTTTCGTGCGCAGGAGATCTCACCGTTTACGGAGGTTGCGGCGGCGGCGGCGGCGACGGCGACGATACGGCTTGCGGGTAATGGGTTGGCTTTCCGCACGAATTCTTTTCCCTTCTTTGAAACGGAGTTTTTCGATTTCCTAAGATGCAAAATCGTTTAAACTCTTTATTTGTTATAAGAATTTTTGTTTAAATTCTTGAGGTTGAAATGGTTGGAACAGCCGTTTTTGGTCAAAGGATTCTTTGTATTTTCATGTCGGTTGAATATTTGCATTTGGTTAATCTGTGATTTAGTGTGATTTTTAGCTCACGATTTATAACATTGAGGTAGAATGGGTTTTGCTTTGTTTGGTGATGGCGGTGATGTTCATTATATTGTGAGTACATTGATCATTTGTTCAGCGATGCATATTTTAGCTCTGTTTAGTATTTCTTTGGACGCATTTTCCGTTTAGCATCCAAAAATGGCTTTGGCTCCCGGTTATGGCTAACTGTTATGGATGCTCTCAAGTACCAATTGATTCTCACTATTTAATAATATAATTGCTTAAGGCGATTTCGAAAAAAAATTAAGGAAAATATAAGAGAAAGGAAATAAAGAAGAAAATCATTAAGAAAAAAAAATGAAAGGAAAATAAAATTAGGGTTAAATCCAAAGTATTTTTATTATTTGATACTTCAAATCAATTTTATCTATTTAAACTCATTAATAAAAGATTATATAATTTAAGTATATTTTAAGTATATAAAGTTCTTAAGTCATTTTATTTATATTTGATTTAAAAAAATCTAACCAAATATAAGAAAATTATGTTTTTTAACAATTTTTTTCTTATTACTTCCGATGAACCAAACGCAACCTAAATAAAATTTATCTTCCTCTCCCAATAATAGCTAATGATTTAGGAAATGTATTAAAAAAATTTAGTGATTCAGGGAATTAATGGAGACAAAATTTGTAGTCATATAAATAGAAATCTACAAGAGGCGTGGGACAATGAAATTGATCAAGCAATCTGGCATTTCCTAGCTAAGAATCTTCCCTAATTACAAACCATTGGAGATGGACCGATAAGGACGTACCACAATTGTTGTTGATTTTTCATCCTATTTTAAACGTAAGATTTTTGATGATTTTTTTCCCTCGTCACTGCAACTTTCCTACAATCCAAACAGGATTTTAGGGATTTAGAGTATCCAAACACAACTTGTACTAATTTTCCATAGATGTGGATCTTAACCAAGAACCTTAGCCATTCTTCACTAATTACAAACAAATAATTCTAGCTGGAACGATAGAGACTACAATTGCTTCTTTTCTTTCTTTCTTTTTTCCTTTTTTTCTTTTTATTCTTTTTTTTCTTTTTATTGGTAAATTAATCCCCAATAAATTCACATGTACGTTAGACTTAGCAGTAGTATCGTGGATGCTGTTTTGTACGAAATCTTTATAAAAAGCAAGTATTACAATATAATATATAAAATAAATACAAATAGAAAAAAATAATAAAGCATCCAGTTGATCCATTTGTATAATGGTGTATATATATATATATATATATATATATATATATATATATATATATATATATATATATATATTCATGGAATCTTTTAAATCTACAAAACTAAATAAAAATTAAAAATGAAATATTTTTAAAATATTTAATTTTATGTATAAAGATTAAAATAAGTAAAATAATGTATAAACTGTTTTTCTTTTTTTACCTGCCTTTATTTTTTCTTTTTTACCTACCTTTGTTTTTTTCTCTTGATACTTTCTTCACTAAATTCTTGACTAAAAGCTAGCTTGACACTTCATCAAGCAGAAGAAATTAAGAGAGAAAGTAAAAAATTAAGGATAGATTAGAACAGCGAAAAGAAAGGCTTTACATCTAACTCAAGATGACATATACTTAGAGCCCGGTTTGTTGAGATTCTTAGAAGTGCTTAATATAAAAAAATAGTTGTTTGGTAATATTTTGACCTGACTTTCAAAACAAAAACAAGTGTTTTTTAGAGAAGAACTCAGGATTTTATTTTTCTTTTTTTAATAAAAAAAGCACTTTAAAAATTTTCAAATGTTCCTAAAATGCTCTTTACTATTTCCTGATACTTTTTTTTTTTTTTTTCACTTTCACTTAGATCTTCCTCCTTAATTCTCAACTAAGTGGATAAGTCAAAAAGTCTTTTGATTTAACATCATTCTCAACTCCATTATACTCTCCATTTTCAAAGGTAGATTTTTTTTTTATTTGTTTATGTTGTGGGTGATTTTTTAATTTCATATGAACGCCACAAGATCTGACGTATCAGTGTGTCGTGAAATTAAGTGTTTTATTTGGAATGTTCAATGAGATCAAATTTCTAATTAGAAGTACATGTAAGTTTTAACGCCAGACAGGCTTAAGCTTGACTAACCCATTCTGGATCATTTAGAATTTGATTTTGATGCAAATAATTTCTATTATTACTTGTAGTCTATAAAGAGACATATTCACAATATAATAAATAGTATAAGATTATGGGTTAAAAGGCATGAGAGTCTTCGGTTCTTCAAATAACCTATGAACTTGAATTTTTTTGTATTTATCGCTTTTGAACATGTCCAATTAATTCCAGTAAGTTGATTATAACGTTTTTATTATTCCATAGTTGATTATAACATCTTTATTATTCATTTTGACTTATCAATCGGCCCCCATTTCGTATGATTAAAACGTTTTCATTATCCGCTTCAAATATGATGGTAGAAACGATCGAAAGATTATTATTATAGTCAAATCAATCTAGTGTTCTTGCATCTTGTGAGAAAATGATCAACTAAAAATACTTCAAGCAGCGTCCCTTGATACGCGGTGGTGAGCGATTATAGTTCATTAATACAAGTCCGTCAATCTAAGCGTTCTTGCATCTTCATGCGAAAATGTTCCAACTAAAAACACTTTAAGCAGCGTCTATTTTTTTATAAGTATGTAATTTTGTCTTGGCGGTCAGCCATTAGTAGCCTTGTAGGCTAAACCCCATTAACACGACGTGTTAGTTTAATAAGTCAAGATGACACTTAATCCCAACTATATGAGAAGAGTAGCTGCCTTAGCATATTCTTGAAGGCTCCTTGATTCCACCACATGAGTGTCCTTATGAACATCTATTTCTCTTAAAAATTCAAAAGAAAGCCTAAGAGAAAAAAAAAAAATAAAGAATTAAAATTAATAAATTAATTTGATATCTAAATAAAGAAATAGAGAAAATGTTTAAAATAAAATCGATGTCACAATATTCACACGTGGTATGAATCTTACCCACTCAAATTCAATGAATCAATGAATGTACACGTCTAGATAAGTCATACTTTATGACAACATAGACCGCAGCCTCTTCGACTCATTCAAAACTCATCCACAATTCATAAACAAGTAAAAGAAAAAAATTCAACCTAATGGTTTTTTTTCCTTTAAATCAATCTAGTGGTTTTTTTTCCTCGATTGTTAGCATAATCTCTTCTGCAACCTTTTCTTTTCAAAAATAAAATGATTTTATTGATTCAAATTAACAATACATCGATAAAAATAAAGATATTAAATCACTACAAATTATAGAAAATGAAACAATACTCAAACAAATATCTCTTCAACTTCTCAAAATGCTTGATTACCAAAAAAAAATGAGATTGTGTTTGGTTACTAGAAAATACTAGAGAAAAAAAATGTTAGGAAAAAGATTATTAATTTCTTTTATGTTTGATTGTTTAATAAATTATTCTGAAAGAAAATCAAATATAAATAAAATTATTTAAAATTTTATATATTATTAAATTATTTAGTCTTTATATTGATAAGTTAAAGTAATTAAAATATATTTAAAGTAGTAAATAGAACTAATATGTTGGATTTAATTCTAGTCTTGTTTTCCTACATTTTTTTATTTTCTTTTACTTGTTTTTATCTTATTTACCTTACATTTTTCCTATGCTATGTATGATTCTCGGAAAATGTTAAGACAATATAAGGGATATAAAATAGAGATAAAAAAAAAAAAGTAGAAAGAGAGGAAAATGAAATAAAATAAAAACTAAAATTGAATTGGATGTAATATTTGTATATCCTTCTTCAAACTCATTTTATTTTAACTCATCAATATAAAAATTAAATAATTTAACAATATGTGAGTCATTTTTTAGTAATTTTATTTTTAATTGATTTTTTTTGAGATTTTTAGTTAGACAAACAAATATAAAAAGAAAAATCATTTTTCTTAAAATTTTTCTTTTCTTGGCACTTTTCAAAAACTAAACAAAACCCTAATATTTTCCTACTAGCCAAACATAGCTTAAAGTTTCATTTTCACAGTCGTGCCAAATGTGTTTAGCAAGCATAAGAGTTGATGTCTACTCTATGAGACCTTATGTTGCCAACTGCATCGTAACACAAATCCAAACTCTTGTCACGGGATGTGTGTAGAATACCTGATTACTTTACTTATGTGTCATTTATTTGAACCTCAATTTTTTTTTATCACGATCCAAAATGTACCTTTTATAGTCGATCTTGTCGAATTTATAAAGAGTTACAACCAGTTTGAAAACTTTGACACGTGTGGGTATTTAACGGCCAAGGCATGACTCTGTTATAGAAATAAACGTCGGATATCTTGGAACTAAAAAAAAAGTTTAAGGTGCAAAATTTGGAGACCACCTTATCCACTCTCATCACCATATCCAGTGTTTTAAAAATTTGGGCGAATCGATATGCCCACCATTGGCTAATTAGACTTCGGTCAGGTTGACTACGATTTGACCCGTAAATTGTGAATCGATAAACTATGTTGAGTCGCAGACACGATTTTAAAACATTGACCATATCATTTTTACTTTTATAACTTCGGCCCGATTCTCAGCGAAGTCGAATACCGCACATGTAAGTTTTTGGTGGTTATGCTTCTTTTTAATGGATGGGCATGAATAACTATGAGTATATGGCGTGGGTATCTTTGAGACGTAAGAAAAAAAAGTTTGGTCACGAAAGTCGAGAAGGCGTTATTCTTATCGTAGCATCGTAAATCACGCAGTGTTTTAAAAAACCGGACTTAATTGGTTGATCCGATCCCGATTATTGGTTGACCAATGACATTTTTATCACGATTTGATCTTGATTCGACACTGTAGTGAATCGATAAACTTTGGTTCGATAATAGGTCGATTTGTAAAACGTGATCATACGCTTTGATTTGACATCAATATTTTCTCAATAGGCTGAAAATCGTATTCCAAGTTCCAATCAGCGGGCATTATTCCATTTCTACTTTCAAGACGGTGGAACGTCTTAATTTACTATCAGAAGGTCTTATTAAATTCTATCCATAATGCCAAGTGGGTTCTTATCCACGACTTCTCCCAACTCATCACGGATAAGAAAATCAAATTAAATTAAATCCCAAAATCTCTACATCACATCCTTTTCAAACCATACCTACCATCAGGAACCAAAATTTGGTTTGATTGAAATATCGATTATCGAGAAGCGATATTCTTAGACTGATAGTCAGTTGCGAAAAAATAGGAGAAAAATCGGAAAAATTCTTGAAATATTATTGAATATCTGAAAATTCTAGATATTCGACGAGAATTCGAGCTTTTTATCTGGCATTATGTCTTTGGATTTTACGAAAAAATATAGGTAAAATATGAATATCGAGTTCTCTCGGTAAATATAGATAAAATATCGAAGTAAATATCGATTTTACTTCAAATCAAATCCTACGGTTATAATTAAATAGCGATGATTTTTAAGCAATCCCGATGACTATTTTGACTCCAAATTTTTTATAAATCTTTTTCAAATCATCTGATTCTTTTCTATTTCATTAAATCAATCATCCAGCTCAGTTCTTCTCGAATTATTTTTAACGTGATTTATTTGATATTTTGAAGATCTTTATGAATATTGTCTTATTAATGGGAATCACTTAAACTGAAATAATGTAATGAAGTCATCGGTCTTCGTTACGGTTTTAAATTCTTATTATAATGTAATTTCTCGATAGAATTATAATGAATATTGTTTTGATAAATGTATATTTCTTTTATTTATGTCTTTTTATAGATTCAATAAGTATTTTATTAGATTTAAGTATTTTTTTGTTAATTTTCGTTTTACTGATATTTTTATTCAAATATCTGCGATATTTCGATATGTCAAGTAAATCAAATCTTAGATATGTCAGAGTAAAATCCAGAAATCTTGATATATCGTAATTCATAGATATTTTATTCATTTGCAGCATGCTCTATAAGGATTCTTTGCTCTAATTCACCAAAGTCACCTGACCAAAAATGGAGGGAAGAAACATATTCATGTCGGCGGTGCTGCTATCTTTGGTGGCTTTCGCCGCCGCCGCCCATCAATGCGGCCACCAAGCCGGCGGCCGGACTTGTCCCAACAACCTCTGCTGCAGCGAACACGGCTACTGTGGAACAACGGCGGAGTACTGTTCCCATAACTGTCAAAGCAACTGTCACTCCGGCGGGGGAGGCGGCGGCTGCGGCGGCGGCGGTGGTGGTGGTGCTAGCGCTAGTAATGTGAGGGCGACTTACCATTTCTATTATCCGGAGCAAAATGGATGGGATTTGTATGCAGTGAGCGCCTTCTGCTCCACTTGGGACGGCAACAAGTCATACGCATGGCGCAGCAGATATGGATGGACTGCTTTTTGTGGTCCTGCTGGTCCCACCGGCCAAGCTTCCTGCGGCAAGTGCTTGAAGGTAAGATTAATTGTTTTTTTTATAACTATTTATTTAGAATTACAACATTGTATTAATATGCTCAAGAAGTTTCAAACCCGGTCACTCCCCTCCCTCCATGTACCGTCACAATCTTTCTGCCGATTGAGGTAGGTAAGGGCATGTACGATCTACGTCGGTTTAAATGAGTATGGAGTAGTCTTGAAACACAGAGGTTACCGACTATCCAGTCGATATTTTGGATTGAATTTCTTGTTCAGACAGTATATCATTAGTATTTTAATTTATAAGTAGATGCATAACGGGAGAGGGCCGCGAGAAAATTTATTGGAAGAAGGTTTACGAAGGGTATGGAATATCTGATCATCGGTTCCAGCGTAAAGTGTGAAGTGATCTCTTGCTGGCGAGATTCTCTAGCTTTATTAAATTTGATCTTTTAGGTTGAATTTCTCAGATTAGGCTTAAGACCTAAATTTAAAAATTTAATACTTCATTATTTTTAACTTGATTTTTAGTAAAAATCATAAAGCGTCGATTTTCAAAAAAAAACATGAAGAGGATTTAGTTTACAAAACTTACAAATTTACGTGAAACCTAAATAGGAAACATATTATGGGCAAACTTTTAATTCATAGTATTAGAATCCCAAAACCGTAAATCCCTTCACTACCACATAGATACCTAAAAAAATCCATAATACTGCACATGACCTCAAGACTTTTTCAGATCTAGTAAAACAAAATTCAAGCCATCCATCCATCTCTACCATTAATATTATGAAAGTGGTTGTTTTTCTTTCACATTTTATTGATATTTATATATATATATATATATTATTATGAAATTTAGGGACATATACATGATAGAGATTATACGAATTGTACACACTTGCAGGTCACAAATTCTAGGACAGGGGCACAAGAAACAGTGAGAATAGTGGATAAATGCGGCAATGGAGGATTGGATTTGGATTGGGGAGTATTCCAAAGATTGGACACTGATGGGGATGGCTATATAAAGGGTCACCTTATTGTCAGCTACCAGTTCGTGAACTGTGGTGATTAAAATTAAATCACTAATGAAAATGCCCAGTATTAATATGGAATATGATCAAACAATGTTTGAGGTCTTGTCACTAATATAAATAAAGAAGAAGCGAATAGCTTTGTGGAATAATTAGTTAATAAAATGATGTCAAGTCTAATCTCGACTTTGGCCTAAATTTGCCATGCAATGAAAAGTTGCATCATATAAATGTTCTCCTAAGAGTGGATATGCTATAATCTGTTTTTTTTTTTTTTTTTACCTTTGTGATAATTAGAATAGGCACTTCGGACGAGTCGACCAGATTGGGCTAGGCCCACATCGGGTTAAAGGTAAAAATGGGCTATACCAAGTCGAGCTTAATTTATATCGGGTTGTCATTTTACTGGCCTAACCCGACTTTATACTAGGCCAATAGGCCAGCCCAACCCTATGTGTATAAAGAAAAAGTTTTTAAATTATTTAATACTTATATAGATAAAAAAAAATAAAATGGTTTAAAAAAGTGTGTATGAATAAAATATTGAGTTTAATCATGTTTTTTATTTATTTTTTCATTTTTTAAACATCAACTTCATATGAAAATAACGGAAAAATTAATGGTTTTAAATACTATAAAACTAAAAATGAAAAAAAAAAAAAAGTTGATGGGCTAAATTGATACCCGAACCATAATTAATAGACAAAAATGACAAAAAAAAAAAAAAAGTCGACGGACTAAATTGACCAGAGTCATAGTTGAAAGGCAAAATTAACCTTTAACCCTTTTTTATTTATTACTCAAATTTAATTTTAGTAACTTTAATCCATATAATTAACTTATTTTACCAAACATACTTACAACTTAATTTAAATTATTAATGTAATCCAATTTAAAATATCGTTGTCTCCAATCTCTCGTTATCACTGAAGAAAGTTTTAACAACTAATTCTCTGATAATGAGTTTGTGGATAAAAATCATGAAAAATGAGTTTTTTTTATCATAATAATTGTAAAAAATGTTGAAATTCTAAATACAAAGAGGGATTCATCATATAAGTTGCATGATATTATGTGTCGTTAATATGAATATATTAATTATGGGTAAACTCTATAAGAGAAATTGTAATCGATTTCTAAAATATCTTTGAAAAAAAAATGAAATGTTCTCTCCAAATCATCATAAACTAATCTCCTCAAAACTATATTTTTTACTAACTAAAGTCCAAAAGATTGTATTACTTATAACTGACTAGACTACAAAGTTAATCTTCTAGATTTGTGGATTTATAAGATAGATTTCAAAGCTACATTTGATTTCCAAAAATTTGTAAAAGTATGAAAACATGTTGTGAATCATGTAACAATGATGATAAGAATCGGAGAAAAAAAATAAGAAGAACACAATGCACAGGTTTTACGTGATTCGGTAGTGTGCCTACATCAACGGGAATGGCGGCTTAAAATTTCATTATCACTAAAATAGGGTTGCATAAGAGGGTATTTATAATAACTTTGGATATGATCAAATTAAAACTATATATCCCGCAAACATGCGATCACCAGGTACCATCTCTGGATGCGAAGTAAGGGCTTCACTTCTACACCCCCAACAAAAAGGACATGCTTGAATTGCAATGTCATCGCTTCGCTTTACACTTGTTCTCTATTACTCTCAATATGAGTTACAGACCATAACAAAAAAGATAAACAAGAAAAAAAAATAATAGATTTAAAATTTACAAATCATTTATATATATATATCAAGGACACATTAGCTTTTCTCAGGGGCCTAACAGATTTTGTCAGAGAGACCTTTATAACTTTATATTACGTCTACTAGATTAGAGAAGTTCATACTTATATATGTCAGAAACTTTCTCTTATTAGATATGAGATGTGATAAATACTTTTCTATTCAGCATGTAAACAAGAGATACACATATTTACGGGGTGGGAAAAATTCAATATCTCAAATATGGGTACAAGATTCAAATATTGGGGCTTCTTGTGAATCGAGCAACAATGGTTATAAGAATCAAAAAACAAAAACAAAAAGAATACACATAAGGTTTTACGGCGGCTTGAATTTTTTACTATCATCGAAATAAGATTACATAAAAGGGTATTTATAATAACCCTAGATATTACCAAATTACAAAAATACCTTTATACACTAAATATATCGAATCGTGCAGCGAGCACTTATCTATTATTTCGTTTCTCAAACAAAGAGAATAGCGGGGGCGATGTCGTCTCTATCTTTCGACACTTGCCCTTTTACTTTCTAAATAAGCCACATGCCATAACGGGGTTATTGGAAAATAATCATAAAATCAACGATACCCATAATGCCTCAAAATTTCATAAAGCAGATTAACACTAAGTACATGGCCTCCCGAAAATTGAACTAACCCATAGACAAATAATAGATGTATAGGTTAGGTCTTATAAGCCAATGTTTTAAAAAAGCCCAGGATAGGTGGCCCAGGCAGGAAAATTCTGGGTTCACGGTTCAACTGGTCGAACAGTGGTCGAGGCAAATCGTTGAGCAGAATTGCCTTAATAAATATATTATTTATATTTTAAAATATATAATTAATAATATTTAAGATATTATTTATTACTTACACATATAAATAAAATATTTTAAATTTTATTTTAAAAATATGTATAATGTTGATATATGAACATATTAAAAATGGAATAAACTTATTTATATAAATATATAGTTAATTAGTAGTAATATATAATTTTGTTAATATCCCCAAATAATCACTGATAATGATGCAGGTAGTAAGAGTGGTTCCTTGCTTCCTCTTCCCATATTCAAATCCATGACCTTGCATTATTTAATTGAATTTTTTTTTAATTATAAGCCTTTTAACCCTACAAGCTTTCTAATCTTAAGCAAAACGACGTAGTTTCGATGTAAAAAAAAAAAAAAGTCATTTTAACAAAAAAAAAAAAAAATTGTGGCGTGAGCCGGTCGGTTCGAGCCCGGCGGTTCATCCAGGTTCCGCCGGTCCGACCCGCCGGTTCAGAAGCGGTTCAAAGCTGGGATTCAATGCAAAACCGGTTTTGATTAGGCAAGACCGGTTTTGTGGCGGTCGGCCGGTTCGGCCGGTCGGACAGAGCGGTCAGGTCGGTTTTAAACATTGTATAAACCGATTTGCCGCTCAATCTACGAAACGTTTGGAAGTCTAAAGCGTCGAAAAGGAAAATAAAGAGGAAAATTTGAAGGAAAGAAAATTTAGAGAAAAATAAAAAATAGTTTTAAATTTTAAAAATTAATTTTATATGTTTATTTGTTTCACTTTATTATATAAGGACTAAGAAATTTAAAAATATAAAAATTTTGAGGAATTTTAATTACATTTTATTTTCTCTTATATTTTCCATAGTGAAATCAATTATGAAAAAATCATTTTCCTTAGGCTTCGTATGGAACCGGAAAAGTACTAAGTAAAGAAAATAGAAAAGAAAAGTAGAATGAATGAAAATTTGGAGGAAAATAAAATATAGATTTAAACTTAATCAATTGATTCTCTATGTTTATTCAAAATCATTTTATTTCTTTTCTCTATTATAGGACAAATTACATGAATGCGATGTGATAATATGTCTAACGCCAGTCCTTAAACTTTTACATCAATATTTACCCCTAACATTTTTTCTGTAGCTCAAATATGCATTTACCATCAACGAAGTAAATAGATGGGCAAATGAGCGTTTAATGCAGTTGATGTGTCGCCCACACGTGGCATAATTTTCTAATGTATCCTTTCATTCTTGAATTTGACACGTCGCTAGCGTTGACTAGCGTCGGCGATGTTGGAGTGTGTGTCGATACAATTCACTCTGTTAAGAGGTATGAACATATTTGAGCTACTAAACAAACATTAGCGTCATAGTTGATGATGCAGGAGCATCAACAACAACTATTGGGTACTCAACCTTGATTATGAAAAATTCGGATTCAAGAGAATACAAAACCTTGAGATTATCAAAATGGTTTTTTTGGACTTCAATAAGGGGTTTGAAAGGAGCTATGGACGTGGTCAAAACTTGAGAGAGAGTTTGATTAAGTCAATATTTTTATTTTGATTTTGATGTAATTTCTAAGTCCTACTTTGAGTTGGAGTCTTATTAGTAGGTAAAAGAGTTGTTTTTAGTTTCCTAAAGTATGAATTGTTTTATTTAATTTCCAACAAGATGTTTTATTAGAATTAGGAATCTTATTTCAATCAGGATTAGTAGACTTTAATTATGAGAGTCTTATTTCAATTAGAATTACGAAAATAAGGGCCAATATATACCCCAAATGTACTCTTTTATTCAATTCAAAGTTTAATAATATTTTCAAGTTTTCTTTTTAAATTCTCTCTTATTCTCTTATCTCTTAGGTATATTCCCTTTTCGTGGTTTTGTATTCCTTGGTAGAGTGACGGAGTAAGTTCTTATCCTTCTATTCCTTGTACCAATTTCATAATCTTAACTAACACTACATAGCCTCTTTTCAACCTTCAACTTAACTTATTCTAAATCTGGTTCCATATTTTTAAGACCATCATAAACACTTAATTTCATCAAAAAACCCACCATCCATAACTATGACGCCCCAATTCCTCGGGGTAAAAATTTAGAATTTTTTTTTTCTTTACACAACCAATTTTCTTCCATAAGATTTGCTCGATGTCATTGTCTACATACAACAAATCTTGATAGTAGAAATTCCAGGAAATTATTAACACTACATTGTACCAGTCCAAAATTAAGTTTTATTACAAAACTTATTATTTAAATAACTAGAACTGGATATTCAATCCAGAATATTACAAAACACATAAATAGGCCCCACTCCGGCCTTTTTCATAAATGAGTTCTTGGATCAGTATCTTCTCCTAGTATACCTCCAGTACCTGAAAATATTTCCCACGGCGGGGTGAAGCGATACGTGAGAATTCTTCTGAGGACTACTCCCCGCACAAATGCACATGCAATGGCATTACATCTGTCAATCATATTCCATATATAAATGTGCAATCCCCATATGAAATATTTTGTGTCATGCATGAGATGAGATGCCTCGTGCACCTGACCGAGTCTTTGGCCAGGCTCCTCACACTGCAACGTCGAGTGTGAAAATGGAGTCATTGGTATTTCCTTTCGATGGCTTAAGCGTGGACAACCCTCAATATTCACTTAGATTTTTATCAAATCAGTGTGTTGTTATGGGCCACATCTTTTCGGGGTCACCGTGGCGGAGTTGTCATGCGCCTTAGACATTTTACAAGCTTTCAGTAGGTGATCATATCTAGCGCATATAAATTTGGGTGCTTCATTGCAGGGAATTAGGGCGGGGATCACCTATCTTCTTGCGCTAAACACACGTGATTTATATTTATTATTGTTTTATCTGATCGTAAGTCTCGATTTTGGACATTTGTCCCATTTAAAGCTCACCCGCGTCGCTAAGAATGGTCGATAACAATACCATGCCCATGCAGGCTTCATTGATGTGACCATGCATATGAAATGCAATCATGTCATTTCATTCTATGTCATGCTACATGCACAATAAGAGCTATATGCAACATTTCTAAATTCCGGATAATTATATTTCCTACATATAATTCCCATTCATCACAATTTCCATGTTAATACATCAAGCAAGTACTTATTAATATGATTTTACGCCTGACAACATGTTTATTTTTTCCCGGCAATAACACACAAAATTACTTGAATCTCGGACCCATATAAAAGCAGGCACCTCTTGGTCCCTTCGGCCATGAACCATTTTGGTTGAATTCATTCATCGAATTATTGTAATCTCTAAAACCGCAGTGGCTTAGAAGACATCGGTCAGGGATCAAAGCCAAACCTCGGCCACGGTCGGGACTACACAGAACCAATCCAAAATTTCCAATATTCGGTCCGAATCTTGGGACTAAATCTGCTGACTTATCTGAAACTCAAGAAGACAGCTTTATGTCATTACATGACTTTAGGATAAAAATATTCCAAGTAGGAAAATTCCTTACCTCATGGGTTGGCCAAGCTCCCAGATTTTGGCTCATCAGAAATGTAGCTGCGATGCGTGGATTAGCTCTTCTGGATGGAGTCGAGCTTTCGACGGTCGGAGGTAGTAGGAAAATCTCCCTTTTTTTCTCTAGATCTCTCTCTCTCTGTTTGCTTCTTTCTCTTCTTTCTCTCCTGTTTTCTTTCCTTCTTTCCTCCCCTTTGTTTGCTCTCCATTTCATTTCCTTTTCATTTTCTCATCTCTTTCTTTTTCTCTTCTCTTTCTTTTCCTTCATTTTCTCTTTTCTTTTTCTCCTTTGGATTGCATCAACCGAATGGTCCCAAAAGTGGGAAACTTCCTCCCCACTTCTTCCTTTCATAACTGTCGTTATTTTAACTTGCAGAATTTTTCATTTACTTTATTTTATCGTAGCGTGGCGTGACCCGATATGGAGCCATTTGTCGATTCTTCCGACACGTGGTTGTCATGTGTCCCGGCTTTTCAGGGTGCCCGTGTGGCGTTCACGTGGTCACTATGATGTCTTAGACGTCGATCTCGAAAAATGTGATATTAGGCATGCCGGAATCAGAAGCGAGGCCCAGATGCTTCAGATTTCGAAACAAATTCATGGCGAAGTTAAATTTCATCATCAGAGATCTAGAAAATTTATGGTTTTCAGTTGATACCGATTTTACCCTTGTTGAAAATTTGAATTTTCGGGTTTTACATTCTTCCCCACCTTTGTGACGCCCCGGCTTCGGCATAGGGTGTCAGTGAGAATAAATTTTTTCCCTTCACGTATAAACTTTAAGCTAGTTCATTCATATAATGTTAAATGATTAACTTGTATTATATTAACAATGATTACAAATATATATACAACCAACATATGGAAGTGTTCAACATTTACAATATTTACATTGGTTTACAAAATTTCATATCTGAAAATAGACTGGGTCTTCCGAGTGGAGCACTTTGATGATGTGTGGCCTTTATTTCTTGATAATGGATTGCTAGGTCCTGGTTTCCTCTTCTCCATTGTCTTCCTTCTGTATCTGTGGAGCTTTAGGAGAATTCGATCTATCAAAGCTTAGGAGCCGTGTCTGCGATATTCTCAACAAGGCTTATGTGGGCTCATTAGGTACATTGATACTTCCAGAAGGCTCAAAAGTTGATAACCCTTGTTCCCTTGGGTTAACACTCGACTTCTTCGGGACGATCCATCCCCATACAAAACGAGGACATCCCGTCGGTAAGCCTTCTTAAACACGAGCTTTCTATCATATATACTCTATTCCAAGCGCTTTAAACCTAGGCTTTCTAGAAACGCCTAAACCTAGGCTCGATACCTTAACTGTCATACATTCCGTCAGGGCCGAATGGCGGATCGAGCAGTCCGGGGCGAGACTATCTTTGGGACTCATTGACCTATTCTTTCAGGCGAACTTGTACTGTGGTTATCTGAGCAATTTCTATAATAACAAAAATCATTTTCATATATAAAAAGAACTACCAGGAGTGGTGTCCCTCGACATCATATACATATACGAGTCATTTACTTATACATGTACATTTTTCTAATACAACCTTCGAAATTGCAGCGGTCACGGTGGCTTTTTATCTACGAGGTACGGCACCTTCTGGCGATGTGGGATGTCTGTCCTGTCCTTGTCTTTGTAATGCGCCTGCGGATTGAACACTTTCGTCGCCCAAGCTTCTGCAGCTTAGTGGGAACATAAGCATGAATGACCACTAATGGTGATATACCGAAGCTTATCGTATGCGTTTTCATATATCACATCGTATTCGTATAACTTTTGAATACTTATCACATCTTTACATTCTATTGCATATCGATCTTTTCAGATTACACATGTTTACATGCTTTTTGACATATCTCTATACATACTTTTACTTTATTCACATTAGCTGTCATCTTTTACTTATCTCTATCGTTCTTAGCACTTATGCATTTCTATCATGTGTTCATAACATGTTCCATCTATTCATTAGGTATGTCCATCATATATTCATATCATATATTTCTTAATCTAGTACTTATCATTTGATCTATTATCTCTCTAATGGTTCATATTACATATCATATTCTGTGCATGTCATATTCTTATACATATATTATATCACGTCCCGGATGTATAATCTCATTATTCTGAGAACTTATATCACATAGTAGTGCTATCACTTCTCCTTAATATAACATATCTTTCCACATGTCATATTCGTCATTTATTTTATGTTTCATGCTGCAAATACCAAAGAAGTTGATATAGGAAACATAAGGGCTGAAGGCCTTTGTACTGTATGCAAGCAATGGTTTATCAAGGCCGGAGTATTTGTACTCCTTTATTCGAGACGGTGGTCTTATTAGGGCCGGAGCGTTATCGTGTATGAGACAATGATCATCTTATAAAGCGCGAAGGTACGGTGGTGACCTTCGGGACCACCCAGAGTGATTCAAAGCGGGATCTATCTCTCATCGACCCGACGGGGCCTCGATATCCAAACTTGTATCTTTATGAGACTTGTTTTTGTAATAGAAGTACCCCTCCCATCCCTCTACCCGGGTTCTAAACGAACTGATCAATATATATTTTATATTCATTATATATCTCATATTCCCAATAATTGTCATTTGGTAATCATATGTGATATATATCTGTCGATTATTCATATCTTACATTTTTCATATCTCATTATATGCATAAATAACTATGCTTACCATGTATGCTTATGAGCTATTTATGAATTCATAATAGGCATTCATAATATGAATAACTATGGTTACCTATAGTGCCTACTATTTTTCATCTTTTCCGAGACTAATATGAGTTCCAATTTTATCAAGCTATCTATGGATGAATTCTTGGTTCCGATGGGCTTTGCCAGAGTCCGAACACCCGGCAGTTCGGATGGAAGGAGTTATGACCTTCCGAAGTTGGAGCTCATACGTAGCCAACCTAGACGAGGCGGCTGGGCCCAGGCGGCGGGCGACTCGGTGAGCTCGGTTGACACCTTGGTCTGACACCTTCTATCTTCCTCAGGCATATGAATGGATTCTTGACTCGATGGGATTTCCGCCAGAGTCGAGGCCTGAATCGGAGTTCGGTTGAAGGGTTATGACCACGAGTTGGAGGTCATACGTGAAGATCAACTGGAGCAGGCGACTGGCCCGGACGGCGACGACCTCGGTGAGCTCGATTAACACCTCCGGTCTGACACCTTCTATCTTCACCGATGCTCTTGAATAGATTCTCGACTGATGGGCTTTCCATAGAATTAAAGGAACACCGATCCGAGTTAGGATGGAAAGTTATGACGCCCGGTTAGATTAAATGCGTGATCCAATCACGACGGTGACTGGCCCGGACAGGCGACCTCTACGGGATGGGATCTGGCGACCTCTGCTACATGAGATTAAAGCGGGCTCACGCTGCATGAGGTCATGGCGGCCTCAGCCCGTTGACTGTTCGAGTAAAAAGGCCTGCTTGGTCTACGAGGAGGTCGATTGAGGGAGATTCAAAGCTGACATCGAGTTCATTGATGTGGATAAAATTAATCGAAGGACTAACTTCCAAATTCCCTTTATTTCTTACCCAAAAATCAACTCTAAGGTCAAATTTAGTTGACTGAACTGGCGAGCGACCAGCAGGATCTAGTTGGTGACCTCGGTAAAGAACCATAGGTCTCTGAGGTCCAGAATCGAGATATTGGCTTCAAATCAATTTCATTGATGTGGATACAATTGACTAGAAGGACTCCTTAAAATTCCCTTTATTTTGTACCCAAAATCAACTCACAGGTCAGGGTAGTTGACCGGCGCGACCCGACTCGGCAGGATCATGATTGGAGTTGATCTCGGTAAAAGGACCATAACCCAGTCTCCGGGGAGTCCCAATCGAGACATTGAAAGTCTAACATCCATTGATGTGACTACAATTTACCAGAAGGACTTACTACAAAATTCCCTTTATTTCTGACGAAACCCGTTTTAAAGGTCCGGCCTGCATATGATCAAACACTTAGAATTTTAAGGTTGACTTTGCAACTAGACCCTTCCCAGAAACACGTATCTAGGAGCTTAGAGCTGCCTCCGGCTCAACCACACGAAATGAGTTTAGGAGTTCCCAAACCAAACCGTACACACAAGATAGAGGTTTCAAACCATGTATCTAAACTTTATAGACCAAAACTAGACTTCCGTACTCATGGGTTCCATCTGAAACTATACTCAAATTCCCGAACAACCCCGAACATGTATCCTGCACGGCTGATCTTCTTCTTTGCTTCTTCCTTTCTTCTCTCTTTCTCTCTTATCGTGTTTGCTCTCCCTTTCTCCAGAGACCAAAATGAGATATTTAACTTTGATGCTTGTCCTTGTGATCTTATCCACTATTTGATCTTATCCCACTTTTATCTCACTTTGGTCCTCAGCTCTTCTAATATTTACCGTCAATTTATGTTATTTTACATTAATCATACTCAAATCTTCTTTATTATTTGTAATTTAACTTATGCGTATTCCTACTTTTGTTTTTATCTTTATTTTATTCTGAAAAATATCTTGTTACTTTTATTATACCACTAAACATGTTATCAGCCTGGATTGGGAACATATCGTTGATGTCACCCTTAACAGAATTTCATCCTCGAAATTCACACATACTAGCAGCGAACACATACGTATACGATGATGTACAGTACGGAAATATTAGACCACGCACCTCATCCTCAAATTGGAAATGATAGGTGGCGCGTTGTGTCCTCGCGTTCCCCGAGTTGCCTCCTCGACCACCGGTGTTGCCCGCGATACTCACTGGTTGCATGGTCTTACGTGTGCGTGGCTCCCGATCCGACTATCCATGATCACCTTGCTTGGTCCCTCCTCGAGGTCTCATGCATTGTCGAATGATAATCTCTCACAATCCACTTACATGAAATTTGGATCACGGGTATACTTGGAGCATGGAGACGTGGAACACCTCAGAGACACCTAATAAACTCAGTGGTAGTGCAAACCGATATGTAATTGTGCCCATCCTCTCAAGTATCTCGAAGGGCCCAATATACCTTGGCGCTAGCTTCCCTCGCTTGTCGACTTTGATCACTCATCTCTTAGGCATCACCTTCAAGAAGACATGATCGCCCACCTCAAACTCTAGAGGTCGTCTTCGATGCATTGGTGTAGCTCTTACATCGACTCGTCGGGTGAGAGAAGACACTTCCATATCAATCCACGCTTCTCAGGAATTGTCTCAATCGAGATCTTGACCAGTGATGGAACACTCTCCCACCTCTATTCAATAAATCGGGGATTAGCATGGCCTCCCATATAAAGCCTCATAGGGTGCCATACATTATGCTCGCACGATAAGCTTCTTGTTGTAGGCGAAGATTCCACTAAGGAGTAAGTGCTCATCGACAACCCTTAAGATCCAGGCATGCTCGTAGCATGTCCTCACAAAACTGTATAGTCCTCTTGATTAACCATCACGTTTAGATGAAACCTTGGTGCTCATCGTCGGTGTCCCCACGTAGTCTTTTGGAAACTCTTCCAAAAAGTGTGTCGCAAACTTGGGATCCTCTATAAATGTATAGAAGCGGTATAGCAGGACGATCTCTCCCGAATATCTGGCCAGATGGGAATTCCTCGATTATTGAAGGTCATACGCAGCTAGAAAATATGTCGACAGTGAAGAGTAGGTCCTGATCACCCACACGACATCATGCATAAGCGTGTCGGTAGCTGATGGGTCTAAAGTCCATCGTGATGTGCTCCACTTCCCATGATACCTCGATGGTGGTAAGGCACCGCTCGGCGCTACTTGATACGTGAGACATCGTCGAACAAAATCTCCAACGTGTCGCTTCATCTCGCTCCAGTAATATTGGCGATGAAGATCATGGTACATCTTCGTGCCACCTGGATGCATAGCAAAATTAGAGCAATAGAACTCTCTGAGGATCTCCTTTCTCAAATCGATGTGGGAACCACGGCCCGGGTCCACATCTGAAGACTACTATACGTAATGGATGGCCCTGGCCTTCGTCACCCATACTGCTTGTACTGGGTCACGATGGACGATATTTGTGACACCCCTATCACGGTCTGGCCCAACAACTTGTCGGCCCTGCAGCCGGTGGCGCCACCTTAAATCATGTCCAGATTTATCGAGATCGCGAATTTAACGAATCGGACGATTCTCCTTTGTACGGGAAGCTCATACAATACAGCACGTATAACAATACATCACATGACCCATCCGGGCTCGATAGACCACCTGGTCATTCATGAGTCATAGCGACCACTCGGCCCGTTCTGACCATACCACGAATACTATACATGTAACATGTAGTGATATGTTCTGAAGTTCGATTATACACTCTTACAAAATGATATAATCGCCCGATCATTCTAATATACATATACAAAATATAGTCAAGCCACATCAAACTCTACATATGTCTTGGAGTCCGAATCTTGGTGTTACTTCATATTTGTACACAGGGGAGTCCGTATTTGGATAAGCGATGCACAATAGTGATAATCTCCTACCAGGGGTTTCTCCACCTAGAATTGCTCATCTGATGATCAAACTGACCCATACACATCCAGTGAAAATGTCTATGAATGTGGTATGTCATGCATGGAATGTCTTCATGCCCATATCGGGAGTCACTAGCAGGCTCCTCATACGTACCCTATGCTAAGTGTGACAAGAATCCTTTGGTAGTACCCGATGACACACATATGTCGAGCCCTTATCGGCTCACCGGTATGTGCAAGTGCGATAGGCGACTAATCAGGAGTCAATCCAGGCTCCACATCCACAAAACTAAGTCTATGTGATAGTGTTCATGTCTTATTTAGGCGATAGAACTTTTCGGATCTGCTGGTCTCTTTACCATGCGATGTTAACGCATGGTATGTCTTCTTTGGGAAGCGGGAGCTTTTCGGTCGCGCCTCAGTCTGCTACGCCTTATTCAGGAGCTTTTCACGAGGGGTTAACGAGTCCTTTCTTGCTCTGCCCAACACACATTATTTATATATATATATATATATATATATATATATATATATATATATATATATTTTTATCTTTGAGCGTGAGTCATTTATTGGACGTCGTCGAAATCTACGAACACACTACCCATTCATCAACAACGATGATGGATGACCCGTACCCGTGCCGCGAGCACCCGATGTGCTAATGTCCTGTCATATGCAATGCTAATGTCCTTTGCAATTTCTCATGTTACATGTATGAGTACTTTCGTGAACCATTCATCAGTTATTACTTCATGTCGATTACCATGCAAACGCCCTTCGCCGCTATAAGTTCCATATATTCCATGCCAATATATATATATATATATATATATATATATATATATATATATATATATATAGATATCGTATCAAACATATGAACATCCATTAATCCATGACTAAACAAATAATGTCATACAACCTTCCTTGGAGGCTAACTCATGTGATTCCTGCAATACAATACTTTCTGACATTTCATGCAATGGTTATGTCAAAACTAGGCTATTCACATCGACAAACTAAGCGACACACTTTTACTTGGTGCAAAACATAGATTCGAAGAAAGTTATGATCACTCTTTGTCTCACGGGCACATGGATGGAATCTTGACTCAATGGACTTTCCATAGAGTTCAAGAACACCCAAAACGGAGTTCAAACGAAGAAGTTATGACCATCCTAAGTTGGTGGCCAACAATCATAAAAATGACAATTGTGTCCCACCCGGGAATTTCTTGCTGCACACCATAGCGTGCTGCTCCACTTTGAATGAATTTTTGAGTCTAAAGGGATCGAAATTTGGATATACCTATTTCAAGGAGATATGTTATCTTATAAGTCTAGTTTACTCATAAATTTAAATCACTCAACTCGGATGAGTGATGGCCAAGTTATGGCCAAAACACAGTCATGGGGTCGAAGGTGAAAACTGGACAGCACCTCCCTTGGACATACACACACATGCCCTTAGACATAAATTAAATAGAGTAAGAGAAAAACCCTACCTCAAATAGTGTGATTTCCCAGGACATCGCCTTTTCTCGGTTTTCGTGGCTTGAGACCTTGAACAGAGCGAAATCTTGTGATTAGATACAGCGTGTAGCTCTTGTTGCGTAGAGGCGCTTTAACTCTCGGTCTGGCGAGTTTACGAAACCTCGTAAAATCGCCGAAGAAGCTTGCTTTTTTTCTCCCTCCTTTCTCTCTCTCTCTCTATAACGTTTTGTTCTAGACCAAATTGTGAGATCTTTTTTTATTTTATATATTTTCTTGATATTTATACATGAGACACTTGGCTCATATAGCTCACGTGTCAAGCTTCCTCGGTCCGTTTTCACCCCGAAACAATTTATTTCGTCTCGGTTCGAAGATTCCATCTATACGTAAATGGACATTCTTTAAATGTTGACATTTTGGGATTTTTCTAAAATCCTGTTTTTTGAATCCACTCGATGCCGTCGCCTCGAAAGTCGTGAAAATCAAACCGATCTTAGGGTGTGAAATTAAATGCGGGTATTTAGTTTCGGTGAGGCGATTTCAACGATGAAGTCTAGTTTGTCGCTCCAAGAGATCTAGAAAATTACGGGTTTTAGAATGTCCCATTAAAATGAAAATTACCATTTTGTCAGCACCCCAGCTAAATTTAAAATTTTTAGCAGCTTTTTCTCGGTGCTACAGTATCTCTACGTCCACGCTAGGACTCGATCCTGCCTTGCTTTCGATGGGGCTGGCGTAGCCCGCAGGCTCACAACCCTTCTGCTTCGATCACTATATTGCAATCTCGCGAGTCCCCGTGATCTCGAGCATGCCACTCCGGGAAACTACACTAGCCTAGTACTCTCCACGACCCAGCGGGCACATCAACCTTACGTTTGCCTTACTAGGATGGTAATGCAAAGTGAAGTCATAATCCTCCAGATACTCCATCCATCTGCGTTGCCTCGTGTTGAGGTCCCGCTATGTGAAAATATACTTCAGAATCTTGTGTTTTGAAAATACTTCAAACTGCTCAACATACAAATAGTGGTGCCAAATCTTTAAGGCAAGATAATGGCGCGACTCGAATCATGTGTAAGATAGTGCGCTCATGATTCTTTAGCTATCTCGAGAACCATAAGCCCTCTTGCCCATCGATTTACTTGATCAAAACTCATCCCGGTCCATGTAGAGGCATCACGTACCGCGGAGTGCACTTTTGTCCCTGTTCGGGACTATCAAAATAAGGCTGAAGTAAGCCTCCTTTTCAATTCCTAGAATGCCTTCTCACATAGGTCATCCCACTTAAACTTGACCCCCTTAGGGTGATCTAGTCATAGGTCTTTGCTAGCGAGGAGAAATCCTCGATGAACCTCGTGTAGTACCAGCGATCTCAGCTGTGTATCTCGAAGGCGATTTCAGCCTCTCGACTCCATAGTACGCCTCATTATTGCCGAGATCACACTAACCTGTGTCGACACGACGTGTCTAGGTTTCACCTCGATGAAAGCGAAAAATCACACTTCTGCGAACTTGGCGTAGAAGCGTGTTCTGCGGTGCACAGAGGAATGCTGGAAATGTTCCTCATGCTCTTCCTCAGACTAGGAGTAAATCAAGATGTCCTCAACAAAGACCACAACAAACTAATCCAAATAGGGTTGGAATACCATATGCATGAGATCCATGAATCTTGCATTAGAGCATTCGTTGTCAAAGGCATCACTTTGGTCAAATGCCCATCTGCGGCCCTAAATCTTTGTCTTAGGGATGTCGGTCTCCTTAACTCTCAAGCGTGATAGCAGGTGCGAAGATGCATTTTGGAGTGGACTCGCGCCCACTTTTCGGTGATCAAGCGAGTCATGATCTCGATAATGGATACCGATTCTTGATGGTAACTCTATTCAACTGTCGATAGTCAATGCACAGTCGAAGAGTCTTGTCCTTCTTCTTAGCAAACAGAACCGGAGCGCCCCATGGTGAAGTGCTCGGTCTAATAAAGCCCTTGTTCAACAATTCCTACAGTTGGACCTTGAGTTCTTGCAACTCAACCGGTGCCATCCTATGAGGAGTCATATAAATGGGTGACGTACCAGGGTGTAACTCAATAACAAAGTCTACATCCCTGTGCGGAGGTAATCCCGGTAGCTCGTGCGAAGGTAATCCTGGTAGCTCGTCCGGAAAGGCATCCTCATACTCGTAAACGCTACGGTAGGCTCAAATCGATCCTTTGTCCTGCGGGGTGGCGTACTTCTTGACCCATCAGCATCCCTCTTTTTTTTAGTCGTGCGCGATGCGAGGTAAAGCATCATGCTTCTTCCACACAAAGGAGTCCTACGGATATTGTCTCATGTTTGAGCGGTAATCCTCACTATCACAATGTTGACGACCGATGTCTTTGTCTGACGATCCATGCCCGAGAATGACATCAAATCACGCTATGTCCGTTCTTAGAAAGTTCATCGTGAGTAGAATCCACCGAGATCTCCCCAACTCACAATCACGAAATATCATTAATCCTCACCCCAGTCACATGGGAGAACTCACATGTAACGACTCATCAGAAGTCTCCGCCCTCTAGCCGAAAACATCGCGCTAGATGCAACGACAAAGAATCACGATGCCTTTAGAGATCAAACAATATCTTTGCCCCGCCGGCGTGAGACCATGGCGCCACCTGTCATGGCGGCGATCGGTGACTAAGTTAGCGGTGTGATGGCGTGCTTGTGTAGCATAAGGCGCTGCGACACCCAAGGCCGTCTTGGTCCCTCGGCGCGCTAGGGTGAGAAGGAACAAATAATCGCGTCATCCTTGTGTTGGGATGAGGTCTCATCCTAGGCTCCTTACCTGCGTAGGCGATCTCATCTCACATGTCGGTGATGGCGAAATAACATATCATGTTGGCGACTAGAAGTCTGGTCTAGCCTTGGCCTTGATGCCTATTTATCAGTTCACTCGTGGGATAGAAGTCCTTTGCCTTTTTCCCGAACTATAAGAAGGTTGATCCTCCTTCCTCTTGCCACTAGTACCCGCATCTCGGATACTCCGTGCATCCTCTATCTCTCTCTGCATGGCGTAGCCATCCCTAACCATAATTACACATGCCTTGTAGAATCCTACGATCTTACCACGGATGGACAACTTCGGGCCATGCCGAATTTCCTAAATCTTGTCCGTATATGGCAGCCCACGTAGTCATCCCCGCGTGCCAATTCGGTGAACTTGGCGCTACGTATGATGAGTCATACTTCCCTTGCTTCAACTCAAGAACTCTCGGGCTTTTGCGTAGCAGCAAATGCGAAAAAACTTATCCATGAAGCTCTCGGAACTCTCCCATGTCATCATCTCAGGTCAGTGAGACTTTGACGTCCACCACATGGGATTCACCTATGTTAGTGTAGCTGGCGATCCTCGTAGCATCGGGTAATCTCGTAGCCTCGTCACTCTCGGCTTGTCGGAACCAATGATCGACTACCGGCAGTCCTCCCACTGCGGTGGTGTGTGGAGGATGATGTGCTATAGCCGTTGGAGTGCCAGCCCTTGACCCCCAGCTGCCTTAGCATCGTGGCGGCTCTGCAACACCCAGCTAGCCTCGACAAAACTCTTGAGTCGAACACGGGCGAGGAGTGCCTCATGGCTGACCACGTCATCTTCCTTTACTAGCCATCTACACGTGTCAGATAGTAATAGAGTTCTCAAATTTCTATCTCAATCTAACTAGTAGTGCACATGCCAACCACTAATAGACTTTAACATCACGAACTACACCATTCATCCCTTTTTCCTTAGTGGTGCATAATGTCAAACACTAATACACATTAGTTCACGAACTATCATGTTCATTTTGTTTTCCGAACCCCTAAGGTTATGTTTTCTAACCTAGTGTTCCATATACAATCCACCATGTATATTATTCACACAAATCACCACATATCACCGCAAACATGTTAAACCTGAAAACCTTGACACCGCAATGATGCATGATCTAGACCATGCCCATCAGCCCTCGGTATTCATGTATATAGACTCTTGATACTGTTTGGGACCGAGTTAGTATCGGGACCATACTTGTGTGCAAACATTCGAGGCTCCTAGGTAATCGTTTACCTAAGCTCACGATACCAAGGCTGGCCTTGATTCCGGGGTAAAAATTTAGAATTTTTTCTTTGCATGATTTTCTTCCATGCATTTCCTCGATGTCACTTTGTCTTTGCCTCTGACCCATGCGCGGTGAAATTAGAAATTAACTAATTATCTTTGTACCCGATCCAAACTAAGTTTTATTACAAAACTTTTTATTTAAATAACCAGAACTGAATATTCAATCCAAAATATTAAAAAACACATAAATAAGCCCCACTTCGGCCTTTTTCAAAATTGTCTTGGATGGATATCTTCTCGTGTTGCCTCGATGCACGAAAATATTTCCCAGCGGTGGCGATACCAGTGAAAATTCTCCTCTGAGGCTACTCCCCACCTAAAATGCACATGCAATGGCGGTACATAAAACATCGATCATATTCCATATAAGCAATCACGATCCACATATGGAATATTTTGTGTCATGCATGAGATGAGACGCCTCATTGCCTGACTGGGAGTCTTAGCGAGATCCTTCACACTGCCTGGCCTTAAAGGGAGTGTGAAAACCCCGATCGTGGTGTTTAACCCGATAGCGGCAGACCCAACCCTCCAATATTCAACGAATTTTTATGAATCTGTGTTCTTATGGGCTACACGTCTTTTTCGGGGTCACAGCGGAGGATAGTAGTAAACAACAGACATTTTACGGGCTTTCAGCATCAGTGTCGTGTCGTAGCATATAAATTTGGGTCTTTCACCATGGGAGGATCTACCCCCATCTTCCCTACGCTCGAACTCACGTGATTTATATTTATTATTGTTTATATAATAGTGAGTCTGGAGTTTTGAACGTTGTCCGTTTCGAGCTCACCCACATTCTGAGAATTGTGAATAATAGTACCATGCACCCACGACTCCTTGATGTGGCCAGTGCATATGAAATCTTGATCATCACATTCATGTATGTCATCTTACATACCTGATAAGAGCTACATGCGACATTTATAAATTACGGATAATTGTATTTCCTACATATAATTATCATTCATCTAATTTTCATGTTAATACATCGAAACAAGTGCATATTAACATGATTTTTACACCTGTGACATGTTATTTTTTCGGTAATAACACAAAATTGCCCAAATCTCGAGACTCATATAAAAAGCAAGGCACCTTGGTCACTTCACGACCATGAACCATTTTTGGTTCCATTAGGTCATCGAATTACTATGATACCAAACACCGCGACAAAGCACGAAGGCGTCGGTCTGGGATCTAAACAAACCTCAACATAGTCGGGGTACTTTGAAACCGGTCAAAAAAATTTCCAATGTCAGATCCCGAAATCTTGGGACTAAATCCTACCTGACTATCCTTGGCCCCAAGAAGGCAAACCTATGCCATTACATGGATTTTAAGCTAAAAATACTCAAAGTAGGAAAATTCACTACCTTGTTGAGCTTGACAAAATTGTAAAACCCGAGAAAATTCAATTTTTCTAAGAAAAAGTAAAACGATAATTCTAGTCAAAAATCCAGAAATTTTCTAGATCTCGGATGACAAAACGGATTTCACCATTGAAATCGTCTCGCAGAAATCAGCTCTTTGCGTCGAATTTTGTCAAATTAAGGAGCGGTAGGAATTCAGTTTTTCGAGGTATAAAGGGTTGGGTGACACATAAAAGCGAAATCCATTGAATTAACGAGTGAAAATACATGGATCACATTTGGCCGCATGTTACATGATCTGATAAATAGAATAAATAAAATAAGGAAAATCTAGAGAATAAACAACAATTGTGCAGAGCCAGTGGCAAGAGGGGAAGGTGAGGAAGTTTCTTCACTTGATCTCTACGTGTGAGAATGATTCAAAAGAGAAATGAGAGAAAAGAAAAAAAGAAAGAAAGAAAGAAAAGAAGATAAGAGAAAATGGGAAAGGAAAATTGAACAGTAAAATGAGATAAAGATGGAACAAACAAAAGGAAGAAAGGGGAGGAAAGCCAGACGGTAAGGGGGTGAAGCGTAGAAAAAGGAAGAAAGTGAGAGAGAGAAAAAAGAGATTGTCTTCTGCATAAGATACATGGAGTTCGGTAGTCGATTTACGCTGACAAGTGAGTAAAGTTGGTCCATCAAACTTCGTAATGTAAGGAAATTTCCTACTTTAACTATTTCTAGCCTAAAGGCCATTTAATGGCATAGGTTGTCTTTGGGGGCCGAATTAGGCCGGTGTTTTAGTCTCAAAATTTTGGGACTGAATATTGGAAAATTTGGGGCCCCGGTTTGAGCAGTCCGGATGTGTTGAAAGTTTGGTTTGATCTTGGGATTAGTGTTACAGTTTTTAGTGTAAATCTTGATGTTCTCTTAAGTTTTGTGACAAATGGAACCAAGCATGGTTCAAAGCATTGAAGGGATCAGTGGTGCTTTATTTTTGTAGATTAAATTGGACCATTTGTGTGTTATTGCTCGATAGAATAACATGCTGAGTGTGAAAATATTTCGTCTAATATACTATTTTCATGAATGTAAAATTATATGTAGAAAATATATTTATCCATGTTTGTTAAATGTTGCATGTATGACATCACATGAAATGACATATTGCATTTCATATGCACGGTCACATCGCGTCGAGTCGGGTGTGGGTGCATGGTATTGTTATTCACCATTCTTGGTGAACGAGTGGTGAGCTTGAAAATGGGACTACGTCCAAAATCGAGACTCACGAGTGTATGACATAATTATAAATATAAATCATGTGTGTTTAGGTGAAGCAAGCTCGGGTAGATCCCCCCCAAGGTGAAAGACCCAAATCAATTCTTGGACAGTTATGATCACCCCGTCGGTCAAGTCGTAAAAATGTCGGAAGGCATATAACGATCTTGCGGTGAAACCCCGAAAAGTCGTGGCCCATAACAAACACACAGGATTTACTAAATTAAAAAAAAAAAAAAATTTTGAGTGTTTTCCAATTGTTAAAGTCTTTGGGCACCAATGATAGTTTTTCCACACTTGGAGTGTAGGTGCGAGGGAGTCGGTCGGGACTTAGGTTGTGAGCATGAGTTACATCTCATGCATGACACAGTAACATTCCATATATGATTACATTATTTATGTGGAATGTGATTGGATGTTTACATATTGCCATTGCATGTGCATTTTAGGTGGGGAGTAACCCTTGTAGGAAAATTTTCTATTGGGCATTGCTCACCAGTTTGAAATTTTCAAGTCTTGGAGGTACATTGAGGAAATTTGGCGATCCAGGATTTCGTTGTAGAAAAACGGGATTGTGGCTTTGTCGATTATATTTTGTAATGTTACGGGTTGAATTCACCTAGTTTTGCTCTGTAAATAATGAATCTTTACCCAATATAAATTTAGTTTTGAGTTGTTCCGGTGTAGTGTTAACATTTTGAAACCTTAGCATTAATACGTATAAATTTTATAGAGACAATTGGTGTGGAGGAATTGAAGAAAAAAAAAAAGACCCATGGAAATTGGGGCGTCACAAAAACTCCAAGATTTTGATACCCACGCATAGTTTGCGACGCGTAGATCGACTTTTCTTCTCTGATCGTCGAGCTCCGATCGTCGAAATGCTAGAAAAATCTCCTTTTTTTTTTTTCTCTCACCCCTTTCTCTTTCTCTCTCTGTTTGCTTCTTTCTTCCCTTTCTCTTGTGTTTTCTTTCCTTAACTCTAAAGCTGTTTGCTCTCCATTTCATTTCCTTTTCACTTTCTCTTTTCTCTAATTTTCTCATCTCTTTCTTTTTCTCATCTCTTTCTTTTCCTTCATTTTCTCTATTCTTTTTCTCCTTTGGATTGCATCAACCGAATGGTCCCAAAAGTGGGAAACTTCCTCCCCACTTCCTCCTTTGCCACTTGTCATTCTTGCATTTTTCTTAATTTTTCATTTCCTTTATTTTCCTCATGTGACCACGTGGCTCGATATGGAGTCATTTATCGATTTTCTCCCGGCCATAGGTTATTATGCCATGTGTCCGATTTAGGGTGCGTGTGGCATCACATGGATACATCTGTACGTCGCGGCCTTGCGATGTCTCGACGTGATATTTCGGTTAATGCCGAGAATCGATTATATTGACGGGGTAACGTTTCGTGACCAGATTGATGGAGAAGTCGTTTCGTCATCCAACATCTGAAAATTCAGGTTTTTCAGCAAGTACAGGTTTTACCCTTGTAGAGAAAATTTGAATTTTTCGGGTTTACAGCAACACAGTAGAAACCACTAGAATTGTCTTTATTTAACCTTAGAAAACCCCAAAAATTGAAAACTACTATTTTGCATAAAACCAAATACACACATTCTCATACCCAAAATCCTTCATTCTAATCCATAATTATATCATATTCAACCCTAAATTAGACCTAGAATCATTTAACCAAATCCATCACTTACCTACTAAAGCTATACCTTATTGCCTTAAAATACCATAAATTGATACCTTAACTTATTTAAACCCCTTAGATCATCCATCACTGTAAGACCCGAGAAAATTCCAATTTCTGGAAAAATGACAAAACCGTAATTTCGATAAAAATCCAAAATTTATTTTCTAGATCTCGGATGATGAAACGGATTTCACCGTTTGAATCGTCTTGCGAAATCTAGCTAACACGTCGAATTCGGGAACGTTGAGGTACGTTTTGAAACCTTAGAATTATCGGATGCGGTAGAAAGAAAGAAAAGCGATATATGATGTGATAAAGTCACATATAACATGTACTCATGTGACATAAGTTGCCATGAAGGTAGAGAAATGATGGGAATGGGCGGCCCGAAGATAGTGTCGAATGTGTCGAAAATCAGAGATTTGAAGGCGTGGAGTGAATAGTTAAATGATAATAGACAAAGTGTAATAATGGCCTTCTTCCTTAAGAAGCGAAAGGGAGAAAAAACGTGAAAGGGAGAAAAAAGATCACGATGCTTGGTTTTGAATATTTTAGTGAGAGAAAGTGCGGCTTTCTCTTTAGGTTTACGGGCGTCCGTCGTCGGGAATTCTTCGAATGAGAAGGAAAGTTGTTCTGCGGAGAGGCCCCTCACAGCGTGGGCTACGGTTTTGGAGTTTCGACAAACTCAGTGAGGTGAGGAGTTTTATCCTATGAGTTTTGCCGCTTTGTTTAAGTGTTTTATGATGTTTCGGTTGGGTTGAGGCCTTGAGCAGCCAGTTTGGTCGGTCAAAACTTGGGACAGAGTGTTAAATTTTTGAGCCATTTGGACGGTCCACGAGGTATGTGTGTAGACGGGGTGTGGGCTGTTAGGTTGTGATTTATGCATTAAATCATGTATTGTGATGTGTATGAAATGGGAAATGGCCATGAAATTCGAGGTTCCCAAAATTGAGCCAGATGATTGAATGATAGGTCGTGAATAGTAACGAGGTTTCTTGTTCATGTGAATAGTGACAATTAATTTTGTGTGAAAATCGTTTGGTTGAGTGTTTCAGATGAATTGCTCGTGTTTGGTAATTAATACGTGAGCTAAATTTTTGGTGTAATGGATTGTGAAATTGCATAACATGTTTGTGTGATTAAATTATGTAAATGTATATCATGTTATATATATTTGCATGTGTTATATGAATTGTATTGAAATTGGCATCATGCATTCCATATGCACTAGGGCACCCTAGAACAATAGGGGTGAGTGCATGAGTTGGTTTCTAGAGAGAAGCATTTCGGAGGGTTGACTAATAATAATAATTATCGGAGAGTGTCCATTACAATATCGAAGGGTAGTCCATATAAAATATCAATCGTCGGAGTCGGCCCAATTGATATACATGGAAGGTTATCACTAAATAATTATAAGGTGATCAGCTACTTGAGTAGGAGGTTGTCCATAATTAAAAGCAATGCCTTTGTTTGAAAATATGATTTCTCATGGCTTGACGAGTGAGGGTGGTGAAACTTCCGGAGACGTGGGTTGATCATTTAGACATTGATAGGATCGCAATTTGCCCGAATGTGTGTTTAAGTGGAGCATTTCATATGCACTTAGGTGGAAATGTGTTTAGGGTGATTCAATCTTGGGCGATAGCTCACCACAATCGAGAGGATATTATTTTTCGGTACCGGGGAGCGTTCGAGATGGCTCATCCTAGAGGCCGATATTGAAGAAAGCCGGGTTGTGGCTTTGTTGTTGGATGATGTAGTACATGTATTAGATTTCTAGAATTTTAATATATGTTGTATAAGAGTAAAATTTTAACTTGTGAAACTATTGTATATAGTTGGTATATATTGATGATGCTTGTGTATGGGCTTTAAGTGGTAGTTTTTACTCATGTTATGTATTATATTGGATTGTTTGAGACGAGGTTTGTTCACTTGGTAGAGCTCCTCGTACGAGGAGGCTCTGCTGGGTTACCCGTGGTCGTTTCGGGTTGCGGAGCTTTCCACGAGTTTTCGCGGGTTGACCAGGTTGGTCGGCGAACCCTCGAAGATGGGGCGTCACAATCACGGTCACCTCAGATCAATTGGATCCCGAAAAAGTTTAAAAATTCGAGTTGGACAAATGAATTAAACATCCCCTCTATCATATAAGGACTAAGAAATTTAAAATTATGTAAACTTTCGAGGGATTTTGATTATTTTATTTTCTTTTATATTTTCTACAGTGAAACAAAACATTTAATATTTTTTTTCTTTCCCTAATATTTTTCCGGTTTCAAACAGAGTCATAGTATTTCTTTCTTTCTCTAATATTTTTCGAGTTCGAAACGAAGCCTAAAAAATTCATGATTACCTACCATAACAAATTTTTAAGTGAATTCGAACAAAATTTGAGTCATGCAACTCTACCAATCAAAAGATTGGACATTAATGGGGTTGGCTTATGTTTAAGGTCTTACCCACAAACAACTGCCTTGCTAGTAGACTAAGGTGATTAAATCACTTTTAATCTTAGGTGATTAAGTATTTAGTTTTGTTTTAAAAAAATCAAAAATTTAATTTTTATTCAAATTTTGAGAAAATCATTTTTAGAATAAAACAAGTTATATGTTTAGTTGATTAGCAAAGTAACACCCGCTTCTTCTTCCCTTATCTTTTTCTCTCTACTAGCCTTTCCTTGTACATAAACGATGAGTGATTTTTTGTCATTTTAGTCTTAAATCACTCATCTACATCTCTCTTTACCATTTTTTCTTTCTCAATAAAGTGATTCTTTCACAAGTTTTTAGTTTCTTTTTTTTTTTTTTTTTTTTTATGATTTCGCTCATGATCTTCAGTTACAATGTGTAGCTTTGTCAGCTGTTATTGTTGTGTGTGTGGTTGTATCGTCTTGGTACGATGATGGACAATTCAGACAACAAAACATATTTCATTTGACAAAGATATCAAATCACATTTTCAGATGACATGTAACCCGAATAGATATTCTAGTCATTATAGGATTATTAAATACTTAGGTTTTGAGCCGATTATTTATACTATTTGTGGTCACTTGAGTTCTGAGAACCAACAGACTGGTCGTGGCATCTCACCGCCATGCAATCAAGAAAATAAACACGAGGACTAATTTGTGATGATTCGTCGCCCCTCCGATGGCAATGTTAGCCTTTTTTGGAAGAGAGTAAAAACAAGTGTTCCTTAAGGCCTGAACTACCAAGTCCCGAGAAGAACTAACACTGCCAAAAGCAAGACGCCGTACATCTGCAAGCACGAAGTGTTCCCCCCTCCACGACATTCGAAGGCAGTGGCCGAGGGATAACTGGAAGGGTATATGAGCTCATTGTCTCAACATTTGCAAAATATTTTCACGTGGTAAGCAAGAACCTCGTAATGGCGTCCCGTCTTTAAAATCTCCAAAAGTCGCCTAATCCCCTCTACACTGCACTTCTCCACCCACTTCACCAGCCTTCCAAGCCTTTACCTGCCATGCGTAGCCAACAATTAGTACATCACAACACCGCACAAATACAAAAGCAAAAAGCCGGCATCAAATCATCACTTTAGAAAGACCGGACCATGATTGTGTTATAACCCGGGGGAAACTGTGGCTTTCATCCCAAGGGTCCCAAGCTAATTAACAACACCCTTTGCCTCCGTCTTGCGACCTGGGGAGCCCATTCACACACTTCAGGGAAGCCGCGGACTCCACACCACATGGACATTCGTCCACCCGACCTTATGTTTAACAAATAAATGATGAAAAGATCCACCAACGTAAGGTCAAGCTGGTACAAGTGTTTCAGCACGCAACAACCAACTAGAATGCAATCCATTGCCTTTGGTGAATATTGCACACTTAGTAAAATGAAGGAATCGCTTGACTATGGCCTAAGACGGAAAACTAATTCGACCGCTAAATGCTCTGCGGGTAAAACACACCATCAGGTTCCCGTGGCAACAGTAGACTCATCCGCCCTTTCCATCAACCGGCGCACCCGCGCGACGTGCACTCCCACAATGCACCTTTAGTTCCTCCATCGTCATAGACGCAATGAAATTGCTTGCAGAAGGTTTCGCTCGGGGCCGTCCTCCTGGACGACCACTCGTGGAAGTTTCCTCCCAACCTCTCACCATTCTACAGCGATGATTTGAAAGAGAAGAAAGGTGAATATTAAACCCTAGACACGCATCGACATAGGTATAAGAATATATCACCCGCCCGACGTATAGAGCCCTAAGCACACGTGGTTGAGACTTTTCTCCCAAGTTTTCAACAACCGTGAAAATCGGGCCACATCCACCAAGGGCTAACAGTATTGAGAAACGACGTAAGGTACCTGTAGAATGAAATGTGTCGACACTGCGATTACTGACTCCTAATGAATGCAAAAGCGGAAGAACTAGTTAGTCACCTAAGGAAAGACGAGTTCAAAACAACACACCAAGGAAGAGGGTGCATCTTAATGATGCCTGTCTATTACACCTCCGCCTAGGGTATGTAGCCGCATTTAATGCAGGCGACCATCGTTTGCACAACATATAAACCCGACATGACTGTTCACTTCAGTGGCATAGTAGATTACCAGTGGCTAAGCCTCAAAGCCTTCCTCTCAAATTCGTAAGTCATCCTGGTTAGTTGTTTTTAATATCGAGCAACCCATATTTTTCAACAAGGTTATAGAACACTTATACATAATCACAACATAAGCAATGAAATGGTAAAGAAACCACAGCTTTATTAATATCACCAGCAAACAGGTTGGGAGCATGATAGCAATACTTGTTGTCAAGCAACGTTTTATGATACATTCCACGCTAACAAGATATTTGAAGTAGCCAAAGCGTCTGCGCTGAGTCCAAGCCGAAAGATGTTGCCGAAGTAAAAAAGAAGATGGTGGTGATGGGACTAAACGAGAAGCAGAAATCCTCTGCGCCATCAAGAGGGCTAAGAAAGAGGAAAGGGAGAGGATAGGTCGGGTCCAAAAACTCGACCGGAAAACCCATAGGATTTTACTGCGGCACTCCCCCGACACGGAGGTCGGCCATTCAAGTTTTCAGAACCACCTAAACGCCTCCCCAAATACTTCACCCGCCAAACCAAGAGAACATGGCAAGTCCCATGCCCCCAGCCGGCATGGCTATCCACCAGATAGCTATCCCACATCCTCTAGTCCCTTCACCACAGAATCTTCATCATCGACCTAACGACTCTCTCCACCAAAAAAACTTGGGTAGCCAGTGAGATAACAAACTTTGTCATTCTCTTTATAACCTGTTCCTACACCCTCGTGATTAACTGAGTAAGTCCATCACATCTACAAATACGCTTGCATAGAAAGTTTATAAAATTCACACTCTAAACAACATATTAATAATAGCTACTCCATGATAACACATCGAGTCTTTCCAAAATTGGACTGAAGCTACTCCACAGAAAAGGGGTATTGTGGCGCTCCATGGCTCACAGGGCCCAACCTCTCTATCCTCGCTCCAACCCACCCCTGATCTCGCAGTAAAGCCTACATCGGCAAAGCTCAGACATCAAATAATCTCCTTCCGTCCATAGCACTGGTGATTTCAAGTCGTACATTTGCCTACTCTAATGGGTGTTCACCGTTTCACCTGACGCTTGGGGATGCTCACACCCCAACCCGATCATCTGGGGAGGCATTTTCCGGGAGCTACACCCTGTGCAGCTGCTGCAGTAGTTTATCTACAAACTGAATTATTCATGAATCGACTGGCTAATCTCCAACTTAAATAAAGAAGCATCCCCAACATTATCCCTATCTCTGGCACAAGCATAATAAGGGAAACAACCCCCTTTTCCTGGGGGTCACATTAACTTCCCCTTACCATTTGGGAAGAAATCGGTCCACCTTCCTAAAAGCTTGGGACCTCCTAACTTCCTCCATAAAGGGAAGAGAAAAGATGATCAATATGTATACAGATCTCTTGTAATCCATGAACACTTGTTTTTACTCTCTTCAAAAAGGCTAACTTGTCATTTGAGGGTAGCGGCCTGATCATCCCCGTCGGTCCTTAAGTTTATCGTGCCTGTTTCGCTTCAACTGAGTTTAATGCCACCACCATCTCTACCTTAAACCTGGCTTTGACCACACTATTAATCCTAATGTTGTATTTATCCTCAAAAGTTTTTAATTTAATTTTAATTTGGTTATTTCTATTGAACGTATTGCTAGTTTCAAATTTGAACTCAATAAAATTATTTCTCTTTCAAAAATTAGTATGAAATGATTATAGATTTAATTTGAACCTATACCCCTTTATATCGAATACATCAAACATTGTATATTCGGTCAACATGCGACAAAATAGTTTCTAATAATTTCATTAATTCGTATGCAGGACGTTGATGAAAATTACATCACAGATGTTATTATTGATATGCCGCTAATCTATTTTTTCTCTTAAGCATAATTGCTAGTTTTCCTATTTTTTGTTGTGTGGCTATGAATTTTTCATTTTAGTACAAGAACAAGAGAAAATGAATTGAGAAAATACACTGTTTGGCTGCTTGATGGTAATGGGAAGTTATTTACCTACCCATCAGTCTATCTGTAATGGGACTGATTTAGGAATTCAAATGTGGATGAGAAATGTGGTTTTCGAGCTTTCCCACCTTGGCTGCAAACCACAAAGAAGTATTTAGATAATTCTATAACTTAACATGTCTTTTTGGTTACCTCCAATGTCCCATTATCAATGAAGAAAATTTTCATATACTTCAACCCATAACATAAGAAAATTGATTAATTTGTAAATGAAAGTCACAGAAAATGAGTTTCTTTCATTACACACTGTAACAAATTATTAAATTCTTAATAACAAAGATGAACCCCACTTATATATGTTTTTGCATGACATATTTTTTTGTGTTGTAATAGCATGAATCTGTTAATTATGGTTAAACACTATAAGAGAAATGCAATCAATTTCCAAAATATCTTTGAAAAATGGTTTATTGCTCTCTAAATCATGGTAAACTAATCTCTACAAACAGAAGGTTTTTAACTAATTAAAGTCCACAAGACTATATATGCTGTCATGATTGATTACAAAGTTATTCTTCAAGCCTATATGAATTTCAGCAGATAGATTTCTAAAGCTACTTTTGATTCAAACATTTGAATGAGAAATACTCAAAAAGATAAAAACACAAATAAATAATAGCTTTTAAAAATTTATAAAATCATTTTTATATACAACTTATACCTACAAGAACCACACATCCATTCATGTAAATATTATTATCTGTTTGATACTCATAAATTTATAGCTTTTTTCTTAAAAGTTCATATAACTTTAAAATACGTTTAAAAGATCTGTTTACTTTAGAAATTTATCAATGAGAGCACATTTATTTTTCTTATTTCTTTTGAATTAATAACAAGATTTGGTCTATTTGTTGATTAAATTTCAGTTTTCCAAAAAAAAATTTAGGTGCTTTTAAAGATATGTCACGTGTCAATGTGTGTAACCCATCAATTATGGAATTCAAATTTTTTTTCTTTTATTAAAGTCATATTTCTAAAGACAATTTAATATAATAAAAAATTGGTGTCTACATATATTTTGCTACAAAAATAAAAATAAAATACATAGCACAAAACAAAGGTTGTTCAAGATAGAAATCAGTTGTTAGAGATATAGTTGGTCGTGTTTCCTACTATATTTCCAGCGTTAGTAAGGTTTTTTCTTTATTAGTGGGATAATTAAGGATACCTTTCATTTTATTTGTTTTGAAATCAAATCAAGTGAAGCTAATTATTCTCTGTGTCTGATTTATTTGCTATAATCTCATTGGGTTTTTGAAAAAACTAAAATTGTAACTATTATATCTTTTACAATAGTTAAGATAATACTGTGGCAAGAATCATGATAAATAATTCTTCATTTATCATAATAATTGCATCTTTTATGATAATTAAAATAAAAATTACGAGATTCTGTATGGAAAAGATTGAATCTATATATGTTGTATGACACCTTGTAAGTCATTAACCCCACTCAGTCAGTCATGCTCAAACTCTGGAGAAGAAATTCTAATCAGCCTCAAAGTTAATATTTAAAAAATGTATATATTGTTGCCAGAATATATCGGCTAGCTCTTACAAATTCTCATTCACCATTTAAAATATCCTTAAGATGTATTCCGAAAAAAAAAAAAGGTGGGACAAAGATGGATACTTGAAAATTCAACCATTACTATGCCCACTGCGCGATAATACTTGATTCAAAATAATATATAAATAATAGGAGATAGTTCAATCAAAAATTTTTAAAATGACATATATATATATATATATATATATATATATATATATCTATTTAATACTTTATAAAATAAAACAAATGAATATGTAAAATCACAAAATTAAAACCCTAAAAATCATTTTCCTAAAATTAGTAAAACGGTACTTAGCTAAAACTAGAAATTTTCTGTAGATCTCGATAACGAATCTGACTTCAACGCTTGACTTGTTTCACGAAACCCATCAGTCTGGCCGAATTTCATCAAATTCTACACATAATTTAACGTTTTCGATGATCACCGTCATCGCGACACATAAAGCAATGCATTACACGATACGAAATATAAGCAATGTAGAGGCGATACATGTCATGATAAATATATTCATGTGGACACACGACATTATGTGAGGAGGTCTCTCTCATCTTAAAATAAGATCAACAAAAAAAACAAAGAAAGAAAGAAAGAAAGAAAATGAAGAAAAATGAAAAGAAAAGGGATGAAGAAAAGTCAAAAAGAGGAAAAAATGGTCATTTTTGGCAGAGAGACGAAAAGAGAGGAAGAGTGAGCAAAGGAGAAAAGAGGTAAGGAGTGAGAAGCTCTAGTTTTTTTCTAAGATTTATGGAAATCCAAGGTCTGTCTCCTGGGCTAGAGCGAGAAGAAAAGCTCCATACACTCAATATTACTGATACCAGTGGGTCTGGGTTTCCGCCAAACTCCACAGCTAGAGACTTTCCTATTTCGGGACATTTCTAAATTTCAAAAGCCCATTTAACGGTACGGGCTGTTTTTCTGGGTCGTAATCAGCCGTGTGATTTAGTCAACAGATTTTGAGATCATTTATTAGAGTTTTCTCGTAGACTATTTTTAGACAATCCTGACCGTATTTCAGATCTGCTTGGATTCAAACAAACATGATTTTTTCGATAAATTCAAAACATACTCTTTGCGGACTGGTTTTTTCGAGCAATCCATCAAAATTCGTGACTTTTTTCTGACAATATATAAAATTCTTCTGATCAAGCTGTGATCAAGCGTGATGGATCGTTGCATAACTGACTTTCATTCTTTCCTGACGCCTGACAGTCCAAACAAGATTTTCGAGACTGCTTTCTAGTAGTCCCTGCATCACTTTCGAATCAAGCAAGGTATGCTTGAATTTTTAGTTTGAGCCAGACAAAAATTTGAATAACATGTCACAGTGGAAAACTCAGTGTTTTACTCTTTTTGACGTTATGTTTAGATGCCGACAAGAATTTATGATGGACGTAAATTATGGAAGAAATATAATTATCCAAAGTTTGTTAAATAATATGTCAATAATATGTTGCATGTGTCTTCATTTTGTGGTTGTAACATGTTATAGTATGAAATGACATAATTGTATTGCCTATATATCGATGACATCAAAGGTCGTTTCGCAAGCAAGATGGTATTGGTTTTTTCACCATTCTTGGTGAATGCGTAGCTACAGTCTAAACGACAACTCCAAAATCGAGACTCAAGGGTTGTGCAGAATAAATAACAAATATAAATCACATATAAGTGTTTGACGTAATAAAATGGGTAGATTCCATGGTGAAAAGAACTTACGAGGTGCATAATGACATGATCACCCGGCGGTGAAAGCCCGTAAAATGTCGTAAAGGCAAAATGATCTCAAGCAGATGACCTCGAAAGACGTGACCCATAAAACAACAGCCAGGAGATTTTATTAAATTAACAAATATTTATATTGGGTCTGAACGGAATAACGACGTTTTCACACTTTTGGCATCGATTTACAAAGTGAGGGAGTTTGTCAAAACTCGGGTTATGGGCGTGATGAGTCTCATCTCATGCATGATATGAAATATTCCATATATGATTGCATTTTTTGTATGAAATTTTGTTTGATGTATGTATATCATTGCATGTATATTAGCGAGCAGGTTTATATTGCATTGTCACCCTATCATGACTCCCTTCATAGGGAGCCTGTATATAAAGTGTGATTTCTATCGCTCGGATCTATACCATGATTATGTATATAAGCTTCGACATGTGGCCTACAGAACATTTTTGTATAAAAGGATTTTATAAAATTCTTTTGGACTATTGAATAAATAGTCTTATTTAATTACAGTAGCAGGTCGCTTTCGATCATCCATGGATCGTATTCATTTTTTTTAATATTTGGATTTAAATACGAATAAACTGCCTGTGATAAAGGTGACTGTGATGGAAGGGGGAGTTTAGTAACCCTATGTCCATGAATAGCTTGGTACCTGTCCGTATCGCACTTGTAAGACAAAGATCATATAAAGCATTTAAATTCGTTGATTGATGAATTATCAATGAGATCCCCGAAATTAGGTGTCCCACAACAAATCACATCATGGATGTGTCATTGTTTAGATTCGTATTTTCTTTCCTAAAATTTGTCAAAACCACGCGGAACCAAAACAGTGACTGCAAAACGTGTTCCTTCTGTTTGTTAATTCAGAAGCTCCTTATTTATTGCATGGTGTTAGTGTGGAAATGAATGCGTTGTTGCTATTATTTTCTTATAAAAAGTAATCCAATTTTTATGAATTTTTTTATAAATATTTTGGTAATTGATAAACACAGAATGATTCCAATCATCTAAATAAATTCAATTGTCCTGAGCAGATGGAAAATTTTGGGATTAGCTTGAACCCAACTTTTGTATGCAAAAATGTAATAAGACATATACTTGGTGTCATAATATAAAACTCAGATTTCTATTTTCTTGGTTTTGCAATAAAGATGAGTTATTTGACTTTGTTCAAATATTATATTTTTTGAATTATAAATATTTTTTAAAATCTATTCGTAGTTCATTTTAAATTAAATACATGATTATAATATTTTTTTAAATATTATATTATTTTTTGCTCATACTCAAAGAAATCAAAAGACAATATCACAAAAAAGACTCAGATTTCTCTTTTATTTTTTTATTTTATTTTATTTTCTTTCATTTTATGAATCACTTATAATTCTTTTTTAGCATGGGTAATCACACATATATATTTATGATTGGATTTTTCTTTTACAGCTATTATGAGATTTTATATGTGTGAATATGAAAAATTGTTATTGTTGAAACTTATGTGAAAAATTGTTGTTGGTGAAACTTATATAACTAGCTTGAATTTTGTATTTTTCTCTTACTTTATTGTATTTAGGTTTATTTTGTGTTATTTATGTGTAATTATATTTTTTGTGTGTTAATAGTTAACTTGAAATTTTTGTATGGACTTTAGGTTGTCAAATATTAAATTAGAAGTTTTTTTAGATGTAATTTATATTTAATATGAAGGAAATTAGTCTTGAATAATGAGAAATTAAATTTTATATTATTTAATTCTACCCTAAGTTATCATTTTTGGAATTGTTAATTTATCACACCCTTATTTTAATTTCTAGTACATCAAAAAATGTTATAATTTGTTTTGGAATTAGGTTAAAATTATTAAATATTCAAATTAGCCTAACACATTAGTTTAAGTCCATTAGTCTAAGTCCATCAAATTAGATCCATCAAATTAATTTAAGTCCATTAGTTCATGCCCATGTGGCTCAGGGTCCATCAATTTAATTTCTAGTTCCATTAAGTCTAGTACCATCAAATCGACGATCAACCCCAGAAGTATTTGGTGCCATTAGTTTAAAACACCAAATTAGGTCCATCATGGATGACTTTAAGTCATGCCAAACACTCCATCAAACAAAAAGCCATCCTCAACTCATTAGTTTAAGCACCATTACCTACGCCTAACAAATTACATCAAACCCATTACGCAGTCTGATGGCTACAGCTCAATATACTAAGCTCATCCCATACAGCCTATTGGGCTTCAAACAACAAATCCAGGCATCCAATCAATAGGTTTAAACCCAATTTATTTGCGCTAAACATATTATACCCAACTATTAAATTTGTTTCAAACATAATTTGTGCCAATCTATTACAAACCTACTTACTTGGGGATTCAACCCATTGTGCTTTTAACCCACCCAGCCTAACCCCTAAATTTTTAGCTTTTACCGACTCCCAGTTATCTCGACCAAGCCCTCGTCATGTATTCGACCTGCCTCTTAAATTTCCATCACCCTCCACCCTTAATTTATTAAATTCATTTTCTAAAATTCATTTTTTCAATTTAATCTAGAAATTCAAGTCTTCAAAAATTCATGCCTAAATTATTTCTCATATTTTTAATTTAAATATCCAATAAAAAATTCAAATTGCTATATTTTCATCTTCTAAAATTCAATTTTTTTTCCACTATTGCACTTTAAATTTAAAATTTTAAGTGTCATAATCTAAAAATCATGAAGTCTCCGCACTTCCTATTTCACAAGCTTTAAGTTTCCAATTTCAAATTTAATACAATTCTCTAAATCCCCAAAATTCAAAAGTTTCATAATTTAAAAACTCAAATATTTCAATTTCTAATTTCAAATTTAAATTATAAATCTCAAATTTATGAAATTTAAGTTCTTAATTTAAAATTAATTCAAAATCTCACTTAAATTCCCAAACTTCTAAAATTATTTAAAAATTTCTAATTTCCAAAATTCTCAAAATTCAATTTTCGCAAATCCTCCATTTCAAATCAGTTTTTCAAAAAATTTTAAACACACATCACTCTGGTTCCTATAAAATGGAATCTTGTGGAGTTAATTTAGTAACATATACATAGTCTCTGCAGCTCAAATATCCTGTTATACCGCTTTTAAATACCCGACTTCCGATCATGGTAACAATTTTTTTTAATTCAGTTTAGAAGACTTTATAATCGTTGTGTTGAACTAACATGATAATCTATTGATAGCGCTCTCGATTCGCCGCCAAGGTATACATTTCTTCTCTTTAATTTTTCTCTTTATTTGTCATCTACATTATCTATTGGTATCTGTAATTAATTGATTGATTGTCACAGTTCCTTAAACTTGTTTAGTAGAGACCCTTTATACTGCTTAGAGTGGGATTGCTATGGGTTTAGCAACTTCATCTTCCCGTTTCAATAAGTAACATGACCTCCGACTGACTGACTCTGATTTTCAGACACATCTTTTCCTAAATAAGGAGTCACACTAGGTTTTATTTCATTTTAGTTTCTTCCTTTAAAAAATATATAACAAAAATAAGCTGGGCGACCCAAAAACCATCTTTTAAAAAATGATTTTTTCAAAGAAATAAAAATAAAAATAAAAAGCGAGTTTCGCCATCAAGTGGGGACGCATATGAAAAATGCGGGGTCCACAAAATGGCAACTCCGCTGGGGACGTTGTGGGTCAAACTTGAATATAATTTGAGGAAAATGTGGCAATTGATTGCCGATTGATTGTCGGATGATCACTCTTCACAAAGATATCACGCTTTTTTATTAATTTTCCTCATGATTTATTCTTATCAGATATTTTTGCATTTTGATATTGATCATACATATTTTGTTTATATTGTGTGTAGATTTCGATTATATACTTGCGTTTTCGACTCCAAGTTGTCAGATGACCACCCTTCTAAGTCAATTTCGCATGTTGTTTGAGTTCATGTGATGCCACATTTATCCCCTTATCTCCAACTCCTTAGTCTCAGGTCGAACTTTGTCTCTTTTGTTGTTATGATCGATATTTCTGATTGAGACTTCAGCCAAGCCCTTGTTTGCTCTTCGATCGAGCTAGTTTAGGAGTAAGGTCTAAAAGCTTTATAATGAAACTTTATAGAGCATTCCGCAGGCGGCTCACATATTGATGTCGCTTGAGTCCCGATCTTGAAGATTCCAGTATAGCCCGCAGCTAGGTTCTGTGTGATTATTTGCGTGGTTAGTGTGCTCTTCTTTGTGTTAGATTTGCATAGGTTTTTCGGATGCACCCACATATTCCCACACTTAGTTTATTCCTGAGTGTTAGAGTAAAGGAGAGTTTTATCATGAGGTCTAATCTCATGTCGAGGTAGTGCGTGTGTGATGTATGAATTAATTCGTATGGAGGGCACTCCTCGTCTCCGCGGAGACGCTGTAGGAGGTTGCTGCACCAACTGAGGGTACGATCACTGCCAGTAACTTTCAAGTTCCCCACCCTTTTTTTTTTGCATACACCCCGACCTTATAGGTTGAGTTTAGATCCTATTGATTATGACTCCCATCCCACACATGGGTGGTCTCGTGAGCCCCTGGGGCCTGCGAATCAGCTATGATATGGATCCAATTTCTCCATTTTGGCTCTCTCGAGGGTATACGTGATTAACAGCATTGAGTTTCTGGGGCCGCTTTGTGCATTGTGACAGATTGCTTATTTCCGCCACAGAGAAAGACTCAGTCCGACCGACTCCATCTTATCGGTTTCCGCCACACTCTTCGTGGATTCGTTCACAAACCAATCGTCCATCTTCGGGTTAGAGTCGAGGTTATATTACATATTACATCAAGTCGACAAATATGGATCCATGCAGTTGTTATTGAGAAGATTGGTTACGCTTGTCACCGTAGTTCCGGGATAGACAAGCAGACCCCATAGATTTCAAAGACGTGAGGATACTCGCCTGACATAGGGGCACCGGGCCCACCCCACCTCCACCTCCACTGACGTGCCCGATGGCACTCAAGCCGCCCATACCTCAAGGCACTCCTTTTTTCATTTGGGGAGGTCATGAGGCGACCTTGCCACATGATCTTTCCGCTCAAACCATCGGTGCTTCTCGATGATTCAGATACATGAGTAGAGAGAAGATGCTAGACACCTGAGAGTTGCATGTAAGTGTGATGTGTGGGATGATTTTGATAAGGCACCAGAACCCATCACACCTAAATTCCGCATGCCCGACATGGAGCTGCAGATGCAGCTGTGTAGAGGATGCCCACATACTTATTTGAGGATATATAGTCATTGATGAGTCAGACGGGTTTGACGAGGCTCGGGCTTGGATCATGTTGTTCCCTATTACCGAAAAGGGTAAGCACAAATTGGTTTTCCACCTTGATGCCTCGCAAGCGGATTCGGGAGGATCTTCGCTTCATGAGTTTATCCGCCGACATTTCTTCAAAGATCGCCATAGATGTCACTGTGAGCAGTTTCCTGGCACATGAGGCAAACAGAGTTTAAGGAGGTTCATTACATCATTCATCTCCCGCTGAGGGAGTATGTTATTCGACGATTGATCGTCCATTGAGAGAGAGCAGATTAGTATGATTGTATGAGGAGTCTAGCAACCCCAATGAGTTATGATGATCTGTTGGGGTACCGATTATAATATGGGCTTGATGTAGGCATTATATGTTATCGAGGATACAGGAGTAAGGGCCAGGGTTTGAGAATCGGATTCCCTCCTCGATAGTGCGGAGTAGCTCTATTTGGATCATATATACCAGGGGAGGTAGGAGCCATCAGTCATCTGCCGTGGGGCACCCAAGCCCCGCATGCATCTATTCTGCCACCTGGCCTGCACACGTAGTCGAGTTCAAGATGTATCTTTCTCCCACTATAGTCAATTGTTTCTAAGTATCAGCTCCATATACCCACCACACCCGCTTACATTGCACGTGTTATGAGAGACCACCCGTCGCTTCACCTTAGACTCCGAGCGCCCACATAGCTCCCAAGCAGCACAAAGAGCTCACTAGGGACAACTGTGACACTTACTGCATCAGAAGGTTAATAGTGGTCAGACATTGATGACTGTTGGGACTCTCGCCCATTAGCACTGAGGCCATTACCGCAGCTTGTTCACCCTCATTTTCGGATGGACTTATATTGTGCCTGATTTCACTGGCAGCCCCGGGCAGCACCGCGCATCAGTGCACAGCTTTAAGACATGCCGTTTAGACTTGATTGACCAGGTACTGCAGCTTCAGATACCTTATATTAGGTCTAACCCCCTTTCGACTTATTCTACACATGCAGTCCTCCTCCATTAGGAGGTATTCATTCTATTGATTTTGCTGAGTCTGATGATCCCATCCATATGTTGTCATAGGATGATCAGGGGTCGGAGCAACATACTTGGATGATAGTTAAGTGGCATGACTGGGTTCATGAGGTGTTTTCGAGCCAGTAGATTCACGCACAAGTCGTTTCGACACCGAGCATCACTCTAGTTCGATCCCTACACTGAGCTAACGACTGTGTCATAAGTATAGTGTTTAGACTCCTTTATTCCTCAAACCACACCCGAGACAATGATACAACTCGTAGATTCATTATGTTTATCAGAGAGATGTAGGAGTGGCTCGACAGCCACCCCTCTCAGACCCATTCCTGGGCCATAGATCCTTACACGCTAGAGAAAGAGATTTAGATGAGAGGGATGATGAGATCCTCATAGCCTACGTAGTACACAGCACGTGTCTCTCTATCGAGTTTGCTAGCTTCCACTTCACCCACAAAGAGACTTTGATTAGGCCTTGAGCCTGACTGAAAGGACAAGACCACATCACTAGAGGTCTCGATACATATGCTCACGCCGGTCGGTTTCGCCATGCTGTTTTTCTTCTAAGGATGACTTACCTCAAGAGGGTCTGCACTTCACACTTGACCTTTGTGCACATATCAGTTGTTTGCCCGTGAGCGCGTCGGTTCATTCCCGCTCTTAGACAATGGATTTGCTCTCAACAAAGCGTCTTTCATCAAGTGTCTTCTGGCAGGATATGGACCTCACATATGCCAGCCATCTACACAAACAAACAGAGCTAGCACAAAGGATCGTAGAGAGGCAGGGATGCACTTTAACTCTCAAGTCGAAGCGGACGGTCGGCTAGTTGGGTCCATCAGGCTTAAGCGATCCTTGTATCCTTTAACCTACTTTAGGCCGCCTGTGGATCCACAAGGACAGTCGTGTGTTATCCCATCTTCCCTCATTTAGCGTTTAAGTTCATTCATGATGGTCGAAAGGATCTCGGCTTCATCCACGCGAGGCACATTTCGACTAAGCCAAAGATTGAGATCGTACCATGTGGATGATGCGATTGTTAAGACCTGATTCACTTGATAGCGGGCAGCGTAATCGTGGAGCCTGGGATTTTGTTGGGGAGATTCAATACCCATGTCATTTGATCGCGATGGCGTTCTCAAATCGTTGACATGACGAGGAGCATGTCGTACATGTCTCCGTAGCGGGCTTAGCATGTCAACACGGGCCTAGTGAGTTTATCACAGCTTTAGACTCATGGTCTGAACTTTAGCTTGGGATTTGCACCAGAGATAGCGCATGATACATGGCACGGGTCAAGGCTAAGAGAAGTCATATATCGAATTTCATCACACCCATTTACTATCCGCCTGTCTCTGCAGCTGAGGTTAGATCATTTATTTTGAGGTTTTAGCTATTATATTACATCTCGATGGATCGACATTGCTTCCGATCGATATCCAAAGATGTCAGCCACATCGCCTTTTCACTTCAATTGAGCGGTGGGGCTCCTGACATTTCTATTACCTTGATTGCTCCTCCTTCCCGAGCCGATAGTTCTGCTTCACTATGTGATTCTGGACGAGATAACCGCATTATGAGGCATTTATCGGGTTATAGTCGCCCTGGACATTATGTTGAGGAGCTACTCTAGATGGTTATTAGTTAGACTGAGCCAGATTCTACACTTAGTGATTTTCATGTGCTTGCTTTGAGAGATGATGAGGATGCTCCTCCTGCTCCAGATGATGATGCGATTACGGATGATGTTATTGTTGATATTTCATCTCCTGATCTTTTAGGACATGTTGTGACAAAGTCCGATTCTGTGGGCCCACCACTTTCTTTTGATATTTTTTCTAGATTTTGTCTCGTTTGATGATGTACCTGCCTTTTTCATCTATGGATTTACATTTTCGAGTATTCACCGGTTTCCTTCTTTTGATGATATCGATGCATGTGCACTCATTCACCCACATCACACATTCAGCGATATTACTATGGAGCCTTCACACTCTCGATTTTGATAACGCACCAGTCCGACTGGGACTATAGTTTATTAATGAGTCAAAGCCACCTCCTTTTGTGATATCTATGGGAGATGCTTGACCTTGGTACAAATGGACCGAAGATAGAGTCGAGTGGGATCTACACTAATTTCACTCATAGCGGAAGAGAGATAGTTTGCTCAGGTTACTCAAATCATACTTGGATTTTTTTGCGTGGTCATATGAGGACATCCCAGGCATCGACCCTTCTATAGTTTAGTATCATCTACTGCTTGTGCCACATGCTAGACCAATTAAGCAAAAATTGAGGCGGGCATGCCCCCAGCAGTTTATTGTGCAGCGAGGAGATTCAAATGCAACTTAGTGTTGGCCTATCAATGCTCAAAGATTCGAGTGGTCACACGCTGCCTCTGCTCCTAAAAGGATGGCAAGGCTAGAATTTTGTGTGGACTTTGTGAAATCTCAACAAGGCTATCCCCAAGATGATTTTCCTCTCCCACATATTGACACGGTTGATAGTAATTACGTAAGAAGCGAAATTGCCAGTCTCTTCGCGACATCTCCAGTTGTTATCCCAGATCGTATTGGCCCGGTGACGTAGAAGATACCTTATCCCGATTCAGCACCTACCGTTATAGAGTCATGCCGTTTAATAAGCATGAAACGATGCTACCTATCGAGAGCGTACTAATACACTGCTTTCCATGACATGATGCACAAATGATGTCGAAGCCTATGGGATGATATGATTGTGAAGTCTCCGTGATAGGAAAACACTGCCATGTACTCTGTAGCGGTTTTCCCGTGAGGACTGTAGATGCTTTGATTAGACTTGTCCTAGCAGAAGTGCACTTTTAGAGTGATTTAAGAAGCCTTGGGCTACATGATTAGCGCAGAGGTATAAGGCGTATCCCGATAAGATGCAGCTATCCTGACATGCTCCCAATTCATACACCCCGAGACCGAGATTCAGTTTCTAGGTGGTTGTGCAATATATTAGTAGGTTTATTGTTAAACCACAGGATACTTGTGAGTCATATCTTCACTCTCTAAGGAAAGAAACCTTAAGGTTTGGGATGATCAATAGCTAAGCAGAAGTGCGAGCGTGCATTAGGAGAGTATGTTTTCTTCCTTCCTCATGGTACTCTTCCGCATGCCCGAACGACCTCATATATTTGTCATTTCGGGAGCGTCGCTTAGGGTGCATGCTAGCCTGCCAAATTTGATGATTCCGAGCAGGGAAGCAAGCTATCTATTATCCAGTAAGAGACTGTCGGGAGGCGAGACAGGCATATTACGATTTGAACGCTCGCTTAGCTTTGGCCTGGGCCAATTTCTGAGATCAGACAGTTTGGCATGAGTGTTATTCCGCAAATTGTTTCTCGTTTAGGATCCTTGAGAAATCCTGCTTGATGCACGCTTTTGACGGAAAGGCACTTATGAGATGGCTTGTACTTTTTGACGTAGTTTGATATTCGTAGAGGCCACCAAAAGTATATGTGCGGCGGTTAGCGTGATCACTTGGCCTCACTTCCTAAGCACACGTAGAGCGATTGATGATGATTTTCCGAATCAGGAGATCGTAGGGGTGACTAGTTTGTCTGGTTGGCACATGTACTTTGATGGTGCAACTAACCATTCTTGCAGGATGTGTTCTGGCTGATTTTCAGACGGTGATCATATCCCGAGATCAATTGCTTTCGTCTTTATGATCATATCCAAATTCCTTGAACAAATATTGTTGAGTATGAGGCATGTATCGTTGGGTTAGAGATTGCACTTAAGCTCGGGATTAGAAGGATGGAGATATTCGATGATTCTAATCTACTGATTAGACATATCCAAGGTGATCGGGAAGATCACAGACAGTTTGTTTCATACCATGCTTATTTATTACTAAGAGGGAGATTTGATCTACTTGAGCTACACTCACCACCTAGAGTGTAATCGTCACGATGCTCGCTACTCGTCATGATTGGACATTCCTAAAGGTGTGGTAGCTCTGCTTCTTGCTAGTTGATATAGCGCGTTCCTCGCTTATTGTCGCTAATTGACGAGTCGGGGTTTGATGATAGTTTGTCGTGGTATCGTGATATTTATTAGTTTCTTAGATATGGCACATACCCTGAGGCCGTGACAGCTAAGGACAAGAGAGATCGCTTTGTGATACATGGAGAACAGCATATAGGCGTCTGGCCCGATGGTGTGTTATTTTGGCCTTAGATCGAGATTTAGGCGATTGAAGGCGATGAGAGAGGGTCGTCAGGAGTTTTGTGGAGCCCACATGGAGGACATATGTTGGCTCATAAGATTATGAGGACTAGCTATTTTTGGTTGACCATGGAGACAGATTGTTGTCAGTTTGTTCGAGATGTATAGGGTGTCGAGATCACGTGGGATCCTCATCTGGATTCCACCATCGAGGAGTTGCATCATTGACCTCACCTTATGTTTACATTTTTCGGTCTGGGGCATAGATATTATTAGGAAGATTTGTAGGGAGTCTTACAGTGGTCATGAGTTCATTCTGAATTCTTATTGATTATTTTACGAAGTGAGTAGAGGCCACTTCTTATGCCAAGCTAAATGCGGTCGAGTGGCCACCTTTTATCGAATCGCACATTATTTGCGAGATATAGGGTTCCTCATGAGTTGATATCGGATAGGGTGTGCGGCTGGGGGTGAGGTTGACACTTTATTACGAGAGATATGGCGTCGACATCAGCGTAAATGCCGGCGTATGGTGCGGGCAGATGCTTTCTGATAAAGTCGCGAACAAGAATATTAAGAAGATTATGCGCGAGATGATTGGGGCTTCTCAGAGAGACTAGTCAGAAGCTTCCTTCGCATTATGGCGTATCGGCACCTCTTTTCGCACTTCTACGAGGAGCGAACCTTACTCTACAGTTTATGGCATGGAGGCGAGTTTTCTAGTTGAGATAGAGATGGGATCATGAGGTAGTAGCCACAGAGCGGCCAGTTTCGGAGGCGGGTGGGTTCGATCCACGGCTTGATCAACTTAGCTTGTTAGATGAGAGGAGATTGAGAGGCTGCGACCATATTCGGGCTTACGAAGGAAGATGACCGCGCTTTACTGGCAGGTCAAGCTGAACCAGCTATAGTGAGGTGATTTGGTTTTGAGAGTCCTAAGAGGATTAGTCACTAAACTTAGAGGGAAGTTTAGACCCAACTGGAGCGGACCTTACATTATTAGAGAGTTGACCCTAAAGGGAGCTGCATGGTTGATGGAATTAGATGGAAACGATTCTCGGGGAGCCCCAACGATGTGGATCGGCGAAAAAAAGTTTTCGTTTGAGACCTTGGTCGCATGATGAGTGGCCATCATTTCGGTTAGCGCCATATACCTTATCACTTGTTACTCACGTACATTTTTCGCTCTTCAGCCCGTTGAGCATCACCACGTGCATTTGGCCCTATTTTTCTCATATAGCCCTACTTGCCTTTTCATACATGGGATAGGGACCCTCCCAATGTGTGGATGCCTTAGTTTAGGGATCTTTTGAGTTATAGACACGACATATTCTTACATCGCCTTACCGATTCACTTCATTATATCAGCTTCATTTCATGGTTATATGTTTTCCGCGACTTTTCTCTTTCTATCGAGCTTAACGGTATATCTCATTCTTTCCACTTAGATTGGTGATACTCATTTATTGCATGGGGTTTGTCATGTCATCCCTTCACTCATTCCATCGATATTTATTCAGAGACTTTTAGTTTTGGAGGCTTATGTCATTTCATTGAAGTTGTTTTATTATACCTTTGCGCTTGGAGATATGTTCATTTATTGTCATATTGGTTTGTCTCTCATTGTTTTATTGGTCCCCGTAATACGAGAAAAAAAACCAAACAAAAGGAAAGAAAAAAAGAAAAAGAAAAAAAAAAGGGAATCTTATATATGCCCCGAATACATACATATATATAAATAAATGCGCACATGTATGTATTCAGTATAAGTATTCCTTGAGTACGTATATGAATTTATGAGGATCATTGTCTTGAGTGTATGTATTACTTGTGGGAGTTCGTATGTGAGCTTCCCGAGATCCCAGTATCATGTGCTTTCTTTGAGATTTTATTAGTGGTATATGAGATGACTGATCCTCTCCTAGGGGCTCCAAGTTAGTGTCATATTCATCATCTAATGTGTCGACGATATGTCTTCCCCATGCAGTGATTTGGATAGATTCATCATATCATCATCAGTTTTTTCCATACTATTATTTATCTTCTTGACTTCATACCTCTCATTTTCGCATTTATTACCCTCATATGTTTATTGATTTCGAGTTTGATGTTTCACTCTACATCATTTTCCTCTTACCTATCTCACCACATGTTACACTTTTTGCATCACATCATTATTATTAGCGCTTCCATTGGATGTTCTTGTGTCCATGGCTCATAAGACTTCTTATGCATGTGGTATTCCACACACGAGGGCATGAGGTTGATCATTAGGTGTTCGAGCCTAGTTTCCCTTCATTTATTTTACTTTATCACCCTAAGCCTACATGACGGTTCGTGTCATAAGACCATCCTGAGACCATGCGATTTAATGTTTTCTTTGACAGCACCTACTTTGATAGTTATTTGAGACTTAGTCGATATCTAGACATTATTATGTGGCTTTTTCTAGGAGATGCCTTGCTAGTGTTGGGATCCATTTCTAGTTGCGGTTCTAGATGACCTGAGGTTGCCTTTTGTTATTGAGGGATGCAGAGATTTAGACTGATTCTTTGACATGCCATACTAGGGCATACCCCTTATCTGTCTGGATCATTTGGATGTGTTTGTTTGTTTGTGTAGACAGATTCTTGCTGAGATGTCGAGCCATATTTTGATATTTGGGGGTTTCATCACATCTCTATTAGATGACATACATGTCATACTTGGGCATAACCCTTATCCGTCAAGATCATCAAGAATTTGTTTGTTTGTGCATATAATTGTTATTGAAGGGATGAGTCTTGTTATGAAATTTTGGGATTTCATCATGTTTTGATAGATGCCACATTGGGGCATATCACTTATCTTTTTGGGATCATTTTGGAGGTGATCGGTTTGCCCGTCTGAATTATTATCAAGGATATGAGCCATTGTTATGACATTTTGGACTTCATCGTGGTATGTTGGATGTCGTACTAGGCGTACCCCTCAACTTTGCATTTACTATCGTGGATCAAGCGTTTAGACCGTCTTACGCATGTCGGTGTTCGGACTTCGCCTTTATATGGATCGGATGTTCGGACTTCCATGCACGCATCACATTTGCTGCTCCGCAATGAGATCAGCGTTCGAGACCGTCTTTCTACATATCAGCCGGATTCGATTTACGCCTTTATATGGATCAGATGTTCGGACTTCATCAGCATCCACATTTACTAACCACAACCTGTCGCATTCGGGCACCGTCTTATGCATATCGGCGTTCGGGCACCGCCTTTATATAGACAAATGTTGAACCGTCTTACGCATACTCCCGAGCGTCGAACTCCGCCTTTATATAAGATCGAATGTTGAGCTTTGCATTCGCATCAGCATTTAGCCTGTGCCAGTCGAGACGTTGGGACGCCGTCTTACGCATATCCAGGCATTTCAAACTTCGCCTTCATATGGATCAGATGTTTGGACTTTATCTATATCACATTTGCTAGCAACGCAGTCAGACGTTCAGACTTCGCCTTTATATGGATCAAATGTTCAAACTTCATCTATATCACATTTGCTAGCACTGTAGTTAGACTTTCATACTTCATCTTCTGCATCTCAGACGTTCAGACTTCGTATTTACCTTATACATCTTGAATAAAGGCGTTTAGGCTTCGCCTTTGTATTTCCTCGTTTCAAGCCAGACATTCTGATGCCTTCACCATAGTTCAGACTCTCAGATTTCATCTTTATCAGAGATATATATCGCTACCAATATTCATGGTCGTTATCGTACTTTGCTGATCACATGGTTTATTTCGATTGTCATTACTCTCCTCTTGCTAGCTCATAGGTTTCTCCATGATGGTGTTGATCTTCTCTGATGCACATGACCATTACATCACCCCATTGGTCGATCGATTTTTGCTTGTTTCGAGGTTTCGATGTAAGAGGTTTTCACCTTTGGGAGGACCTTCTTAGAGAGAACTTGGATCTATGTCATGACTTTGTTGACCTCCATGTAGTTTTGTCCTTTTATTATTTGTTTTTTATGTTTTTTTAGAACTCATTTAGCTGCTTAAGTTTGAGAGAGTTAGTGTTCTTTGTGGCCACTTTTAGGGGTCTCCTTTATTCTTCGATAGAGTTAATCTCATTTCACTCATTTTTCACACTTACTAAATTCAATTATTCACATTTGTTACACTCATGAACTCTACCGAAGATGGGCATATTTATAAACCTTAAATTTGATCACCGCGTTATTTTATTATTATCATTAAATTTTACTTTTGATTTTGTTATTTTAATTATTATTACTATTTTCTTTTCTTTTTTTTCAAACCCCCATTCTCCTACTCCCTATTTTTCTCTCAGTCCATCCTATGACCATACCACCTTGACTACCCCCCTCTCTCTTCCCCCTCCCCCGACCGGTTGCCTCTCACACCCACATCCTGCTGACCCCAGGGTCCTGCTCACAACTCCATGTGCCTCTCCTTTCCTCTCCTTCCCCTCCTCCTCTCAGCTCTCTCTCCCGACCCCTCTTCTTCTCCTTCCTTCTCACAGGTCCTCTCTTATGCTCCCTTACTCCTCTCGCCTCCACTATTTTTTGATTTTTTTCTTTCCTCTCCTGGGTTCCCCTCTCTTCCTTCTTATATTCTTCCTCTCCTTCCTTCCTCTCTTCTTTTCTTCCATCCTAGTTTCTTGTCTTTTTATTATTTATTATTATTATTATTATTATTATTATTATTATTATTATTATTTTTCTCATACTCAAAGAAATCAAAGACAAATATCATAAAGGTAAAAGACTCATACCTTCTTTATTTTTTTCTTCTCATTTTTGTCAACACATACTACACATTTTTTTTAGCATAAAATTCACACATGTATGTATTTGTGGGATTGTAATTTTCTTTTATGAGCTATTATGAGATTTATATGTGTGGATATGAAAATTTGTTATTAGTGAAACTTATGTGAAAAATTGTTGTTGGTGAAACTTATATAGTTAACTTGAATCTTGCATTTTTCTCTTACTTTATTGTATTTAGGTTTATTTTGTGTTATTTATGTGTAATTATATTTTTTTTTTTGTGTTAATAGTTAACTTGAAAATTTTGTATGGACTTTAGGTTGTCAAATGTTAAATCGAGTTTTTAGATGTAATTTATATTTTAATATGTAAATTAGTCTTGAGTAATGAAATTAAATTTTATAATATTTGAATTTACCTAAAGTTATCATTTTTAGGTGTTAATGGACATAATTTTTATTCATTTAGTATGATTTGCATGTTATAATTTTATTTTGAATTAGGTTTAATTAATTATAAAATATTCAAATTAGGTCCAACCCATTAGTTTAAGTTCATTAGTCTAGGCCCCATCAAATTAGGTTCATCCCATTAATTTAAGCCATTAGTCTAGACTCATCACATTAATTTAAGTTCATTAGTCTAGGCCCATCACATTAATTTAAGCTCATTAGTCTAGGCGCATCAAATTAGGTCAAACCCATTAGTTTAAGCCCATTAGTCTAGGCTCATCACATTAATTTAAGCCCATTAGTCTAGACCCATCAAATTAGGTCAAATTAATTAGTTTAAGCTTATTAGTATATGCCCATCAAATTAGGCCCATCACATTAATTTAAGCCCATTAGTCTAGGCCCATCAAATTAGGCTCATCACATTAATTTAAGCCCATTAGTTTAGGTCCATCAAATTAGGCCCAACTCACTAGTTTAAGCCCATTAGTCTAAGCCCATCAAATTAGATACAACTCATTAGTTTAAGCCTAATATACTTAGGTCCATCACATTAGTTTAAGCCTATTAGTCTAGTGTAACACCCAGTCCAGGAAGGATAATACGATGCAATGTAGCGTAGGGCATTATCTGAGCACAGAGTGTACATTGTGTTATCTTGGAGATGAAATGATGAAATATAAATTTGCTGAACCGGAATTGTTGCACATGAGCAAGAATAAAATGGTAATTGATCAAATAGGACATAAAGAGACATGTCCAGAAGAAGATAATATGCCAAAATAAAAATAGCAAAGTTGAAGTGCAATTGTTGAGAGATGGAGGACCTGGCCCATAATTAAAGGGAAAGTTGAGACTATAAATAGAGATGAGACAAACAAAAATCTCATTTGTTCTCCTTTGGGCTAGGGCTCCACGTTTGAAGAAGAGGAAGAGGAGGAAGAAGAGGAAGAAGAAGTGGGAGAAGACCAAAGTATGTTTTCTTGTATGGAATCAAGTGTATTTTGGATTCCTAGGGTTTTGGTATGGAGATTAGTTGCTCCTTGTTAGGGGTTTTGTGGAATGTCACATTATGCTATAGTGCTGAAGTTTTGTGGGAGGAAAAACCCACTGATTGGTATAAAATAAACATGGAATCCATCAAAATTCTATGGGTTGTATGAATTGGTGGACCTTGGGTTGAATTCTTGGGATTCTCACATAAGGTTTGGTTATATGAGGTTCCAAACCACCAATACAAGTGTTGTGGAGTAGTTTTGGATGAATTATTATTGATTCTTGAAATATTATGGAATGGAGAAGGCTGTATGAAGAAAAATGGTACCAAGAGGGCAAGAAGCGAGTGCAGGCAAAACCACGAGAGTGGTCAGGTGCCCAACAGGGGTGGTGCAGGGTGCCGCCCTGACCAGTGCACCCGATTGGTGCGGTGCGGAGTCTGAGTGGTGGAGTGCATAATACGAATGTGTATGAATTAGGTGCCAGCGGTGGTGCGGGTACCCACGATGTCCCAAAATGCGAGATTTTGTAGTTTTGCATATTTAAGCCCAAATTCATATACCGATAATATAGGAACCTTACTAAACGATTAAGAAAGGTTCAAAGAAGATTGGAACTCAATGAAAAAAGTAGCGTACCTCACCTCGGCGATATTCATTGAGTGTGACTAAGTGTTATGAAGTACGTTAAGTTTACGTTATACATAGGCGATTAATGTGTTCGCCGTATTCGTTTGAGTGTGTAGGTTAAAAGCAAAGGCGGGAAAGTTGTGGAGTCGTGCTTTCAAGTTTAGTAAGAAAAGGTGAGTGTTCCTAAACCTATTTTTCAAATACTAGTGTATTATTAGTATTATGGCTTGTTTACAGCGGTATTTAATGGTTTTGATTGTAAACCATATTTTAAAAGCAATGATGAGTTTAAAAAAAGCGCAGTAAATAATGGTTTGATTTAAACCATATGTGAAAAGCAAACTCAGTAATGGTTTTGAGTATTCCAGCCATACTTTAAAAGCGAGCAAAGCGATGGTTTTGAGTTGTAAAACCATATTTGAAAAGCAGCGGCGAAAGTATATTTTCGGCGGCAACTAAAATCCTTTGATTTAGCTAAGCGTCACGGGGTCGGAGGTATTAAAATGCGATCTTGGCGGTGGTGTTAGGATATCGTTAAATGCGTTTTAGATTTGTGCGGTCGTGGCTTATAATTTATCATGGCATTTAAAGAGGCCGTGACCGCATCTTTGGGTATATAGGGTTAACGCGTGGTAAATTATGGTGATGAGACCCATGTCAATTACCCATGTTACGGAAAAGAATCGGGCGAGACTCTTCCGCACAGGTGATGCGGACGGGTCCGATGCCCGTGCGGTCGATGCACGAGCTCCGTGTTCGGTGCAAGATGCAATGGCGGGAAGGCCTCTGGTAGTTGTGTTTATAAGCATGTTTTATATAGTTTTAAAATCAACCAGCAGTGCGGTTGAGCGGACTCCGTGTTTATTTTAAAACAAGCGGTTGAGCCGAGGGCTCCTTTTTTATTTTAGCGAAACGATTGAGCCTGAACTCAGTTTTATTTTAAAAGCGGCGATTGAATTGGGCTCCGTGTTTATAAAAAGTTTGAAAACTTTTAAGCGAAAGATTTATGAAGTTTTAGAAACTTTTAAAGCGAGCAGAAGTTATGAAAGTTTGAAACTTGTAAGCGAAAACAAAGTAAGCGAAAGCGAAATTTGAAAATATCTTGTAAAGAGAGTTTTACAGTTTTGAGATGTTTTCCGAAAAAGTAAAACATTTATAAAGCATACACTCAGCGAGCTCGTTTAGCTCATTATTTTCTATTTTAAAAGTATTTTTCCAATGCGGGCGCCCGGACTAGGCATATTAGGATTCTCTGACATGTGTAGCAGTGTTGTTGATAATAATATTTTATGAAATACTTTGAATTTGTATAATGGAGCATATGTATGTACATAGTGTAGTTGTGAAAATGTGTTGAGCTGAGGCTCTTTTGAAAGAACGTTGTTGGTTGCCATATTTGGAAAAAGTGTAAATTGTGTGTACATGAATGTTTACAGGATTTGGAATATGTCCTTGTGCGGTGATGCTCAACTCATGAGATTTACAAAATCATAAGTGGAGAAAGGAAAAAAATTATAGGAGTTTTCGGCGAGCAACACGGCCGGCTTCCTGGGGAATTTCCTAGTGGATTGGGAGTAGCGGTGAGGATTTGTGAGATTGGCTTCCGACATACCGCGCTAGTAGGGGTGGGGTGTGTCATCTAAACCCAACATACTTAGGCCCAATCAATTAGTTTAAGCCCAATTTACTTGGGCCCAACATATTATACCCAACCCGTTTGCTGGCAGCGTCATAGGCGCGTCTATTCTGTTCCCCTTCTTGGCTTGGCCGCATTAGGTTTAACTCATCTAGGCTTAACCCCTTAACTTAGTTTACCCACCTCTTAGGTCATTCGACCAAGCCTTTGGCCACGTATTCTGATCGGCTCTTTAGCCCGTCAAATTTCCACCCTTAATTTATTAAACTTCTCATTTTCTAAAATTTATTTTTTTTCAATTTAATCTTAAAATTCAAGTACTAAATCCATTTTTTTAAAAAAATTATTCAAATTCACAGTTTCTCATCTTCTAAAATTCAATTTTTCAACTCTAAAATTCAACTCCCTTAATTTTCAATTTCGTTTTTTTCCCAGTTTTCATTTTTTTTCCAATTTACAAAATTCTCAATTTCAAAAATTTAAGTGTCATAATCTAAAAATACAAAGTCTCCTAATTTCCGATTTCAAGTTTTAAAGTTTTCAATTTCAAATTTACAATTTCTCATTCCCAAAATTCAAGTTTCATAATTTAAAATTCAAATATTTCAATTTCTAATTCCAAATCTCAAATTTATAAAATTCAAGTTCTTAATTTAGAAATTCAATTTCCAAAATCTCAATTTCAAAATTCCCAAACTTCAAATTCATTTCAAAAAATTTCAATTTCCAAAATTTCAAAATTCAATTTTCAAAACTTCCATTTCAAATCAGTTTTTCAAAAATTTTAAACACATAATTAATTCTATAGTTCCTACAAAATGGAATCTTATGGAGTTAATTTGTGTTGAACTAACATGATTTTCTATTGATAGCGCTCTCGATTTGCCGCTAAGGTACACATTTCTTCTCTTTAATTGTGCTATTTATTTGTCATCTACATTATTTATTGGTATCTATAATTAATTGATTGATTGTCACAGTTTCCTAAACTTGTTTAGTAGAGACTGTTTTTTATACGGGTTTAGAGGGGTGCTAGGCTTGTGCAGTACCTTCGATAAGGTAACATATTATAAATTCGGACTTTGGTTTTAGAGTAGGATAGCGTCTTTTCACAAATAAGAGGAGTCACTTATTTAGGGTTTTTAACATTTGTTTTTCGCTACATAAAGAGAAATATAACAAAAATAAGTCACGACTCCCAAAACCATCTTTTTTTTTTAAATGGTTTTTTTTTCAAAGAAATAAAAATAAAAATAAAAAGCGAGTTTCACCATCTAATGGGGACAGTGCGTAGAAAAATGCGGGTCGCCTTTATCTTCAAAGCTATTAAGCTCAAACTATCTGTTTCTTATTTTTATTTTTATTTGTGATAATATATCTTTTTTAGTTTTCAAATCAAAAGTAAAAATTAAATATGACCTTTACAAATATGTTAAAATTGATTGAAAAATGCAAAGCAAATACATACTAATGCTTTCCAAATAAAATTGTGTTTCTTTTCCATTTTTACCAATTTTAAAAATAAATACATTTATTTTCTTCTTTTTATAAAAATAATGTAAATTATTTCCAATTTCTGAGAGCTCAATGATTATAATATAAAACAATTGAACTTATATATATATATATATATATATATATATATATATATATATATATATATAAAGAAACTATTTTGATAAAATACATCAAATAGTACGAGATTTGTGAATCTAATATGTACCATATTTTCTTGAAAAAAACAACCAGTTTGGAAAAAAAAATGTCCCTTTCTATTTTATGTATTTACATTATGTTTTAAAATAAAAGGTTACTTTTTGCAAGAAAATAACGAAGGTATTTTTATCAACATCATACCAAAAATTAATAACAGGTCAAGTTTCTGAAATTGGGTTTTCAAAAGTTCTTTTAATCAAATCACCCTATGTATAATTCATTGAAAAAAAATATGAGTATCTTTCACACAATCATATAATATGAACATCTTAAAAATAATTTCAGTTTCATTAGTCAATTAAAAGTAATATTTTTTACAATCAAATGTAGTAAATATATCATTAGAAGATCATTTAACCAATTTTAAAAAGTAAAATATTAATTATTTTTAAATAGTTATTCAAAATTTTGAGTTCTTGTTTTTTAAGTTTTTTTTATACAGATTTATGGAATCAAAATTTCTTTTAATTCACTCCATGTTTTTCGGAATGGAAGGTGGCACCCTCGTATTAATCAACGGAAGGCATGATAGATGTTTGATTCCTAGAAAATACTATGTAAAGGAAAAAATAATTTTTTATATTTATTTATTTAATGAAAGATCTAAAAAAAAATGAAATTATTTATTAATGATGAGGTTTGAAAAATAGGCGCGGAAGAAAGCTCTTGACAGGCGAAAGAGGCCCAATTGCTATAAAACACCCAGCCCACTAAATCTTGAAAGGAAGGCCAGGTCCAACTCGGCCCAGTGGAGTTATGGATAATTGAAAGCCCATATCACGCAAAATCGGAATTGAATTTCGCGATAAGGAAAGTAGAATAATCCTATAACTTATTATCCACTGTGAATCCTAACTAAATCTTTAATTAAATCTCATTAAGGAAAACGGGATAATTACCGATAATATATTATCCTACTTAATCGGCTTTGATCTCACTAAAGGAAGGAGATCATTCCTCGATAAACTATTCCTTCAATATCTCTTTCACTAAAAATCAGATAAAGCGATAAATATCTCATCGATAGGAAAGAATCCTTCTGCTACCCCGCCGAGTGTAGAATAATATCTCCATTATAAATACAGTACGTGATGAAAGATGCGATTAGGATGCCAATACTAATTCTCTCGCGACATTCTCCTCTTTTCTCTCGAGGAAGAATCTAGCTTTGGCATCGGAGCGGGCTGCGGTAAAACCCTCGTAGGCCCCACTTGTTTCCTCGGTTTTGCGAGAGAAGTACTTCGTCGGGGCACAACGGATCAACGGTCTGACAATCTGCCTCGGCCCGGATAATCAGAGGCACATCGGCCCACCTGACAATCCCGGGTCCGACTCGGCTGACCCCGCACCTCCGGCCGATTCGGTTGAAAAAGCATCATCGGTTAGCGCGATACGTGAGGCGGCGGTTCTGGAAAAATATAACTAATTTCGATTCTTGATGGTATCAACAGGAACCTGGCGGGAACAACGCCAATCCGCGAGGATCTGGGATGACAAGCAAGCGCGAACTGGCTACCGCCGGCACATTAGAAGCGAGCGAAATTCGCAGCGAAAGCGAGGTGGAAATATTTCCGCGCCTGCGGCCAGAAGCGCTGATAGAAGAATTAGAACAACTTACGGCAGAGGCCGAGATCTGGCGCGCGCGGGAACCGCGGCGGGTTCGGGGAAGGTCCGCAACTTCCGTCTCATGAAGGCGACCGCAGCTCGATGTAAGGTCATGCTTGAACGAATCTTGGTGGATCCCGGCGAAGGCGATCAAACTTCGGCCTTCATCTCGGCGCGGATTTCGAGTTCACGCGCGAGAAAATGGAATATCAAAGCATAAACTCCACCATAGCAATAAAGCAGCCATCCCATAAGAAGGCGAGAGCCTTTCGGAGAGTGTATGGCGGCAAAAATTCTACGCGATCGGCGTCGCGGCTCGCACCTTTCAGTCGAGTCGAATGGCCACATCACCGGCGACTCCGGCTCACTTTGGCCAGGCTCACACTCCCGCGCGAGCCACGTGCCTCGGGGAGTCGAGACCGGCTCGGGCTACATTGCCGCTCGGCCTCGGCGCCGGAGCCCGCAGTTGCTCCTTTGGCGAGCTCACTACTCCACACGGGCCCGCAGCGCCTTAGGAGTCGGACCCGACTCGGCTACGTCGCCACTCGGCCTCGGCGCCGAGCCCGCGTTGCTCACTTTGGCCAGGCTCACCTGCTCCCACCACGGGCCACGGCGCCTCGAGGGGTCGGGCCAGATTTCAGTACATTGCCACTGGCCTTGGCCTTCGGAGGCGCGGCTGCTTCGGCAAATTCCTTTTACTCCCACCACAGGACCACGTTTGCCTCGGGGAGTTAGACCATTTCGGTATATTGCCACTCGGCTACATACGCCCTTTCGGCTACGCCCTGACTACAGCGCCACTAGGCAAATCGCCACTCGGCTCAATCACCCTTTTCGGCTCAATCGCCCGCTTTCGGCTACATCGCCACTCGGCTGTCGCCCACTCGGCTACATACGCCGCCGAAGCTACGCCGCGCTCGAATTTGGAAACGCCACGAGCCCGCAGCGCCCGGGGCGAGTAATTCATATTGGCGAGGCTCGTCCACCGGCTGAAATGGCGAGCTCGCATTCCGCGGTGAGCCGCCCATTTGCCACTCTCGAGACCAGACGGGCTCCTTCTTGCACCATTCATATTGGCGAGGCTCGTCCGCCGGCTGAGAATAGCGAGCCTACTATTCCGCAGTGGCGAAGCCCGCCATTTGCGCTCGAGCGAGCGGGCTCCGCTTCCAATTCATATTGACAAACTCCTCCCTCAGCTGAGATGGGCGAGCCCCTACTATTCCACCGATGGCAAGCCCTTGGCGCACTCCCGGTGAGCGGGCTCCTTCTTACCATTCATAATGTGAGGCTCGTCCCTCGGCTTCGAAATAGCGAGCCCATACTATTCACGGTGGCGAAGCCTTATTTGCGCTCGCGAGGCCAGACGGGCTCCTTCTTACGTTCATATTGCCAAGGCTCCTACCGGCTCGAGATGGGCGAGCCCTACGCATTCACGATGGCCGAAGGCCGCCATTTGCGCTCGGGCGAGCGGGCTCCATACTTTACCATTCATATTGGCCCGAGGCTCGTCCACCGACTCAGAATACGAGCCTACTTATTCCGCGGTAAGCGAGCCGCCCGGTTGCACTCGGGCGAGCGGGCTCTTCTTACCATTCATATTGTGAGGCTCGTCCCTCGGCTGAGAATGACGAGCCCTACTTATTCACGATGGCAGAAGCCTTGTGCGCTCGAAGACGAACAAGCACAACTACAATTCATATTGACAAAGGCTCCTCCCTGCTTCCAGATGGAGCGAGCCCTACTATTCACGATGGCCGAGCCGCCATTGCACTCAGACAGACGGGCTCCGCTAGCTACGATTCATATTGGCGAGGCTTGTCCCTCGGCTGGAATGGCGAGCCTGCTTATTCCGCGGTAGCGAGCCCTTCGGCTGCGCTCCGGGCGAGCGGGCTCCGCCGTGCAATTCCGCATGGCGAGGCTCGCTCGCTCGGATGGGCGAGCCCCCACTATTCCACGATGTGAGCCCTTATTGCACTCGAACAGGCGAACTCCGACCGTCGCAATTCTATATTGGCGAGGCTTCGTCCCACCGGCTTTCGAGATGGAATGAGCCCTACTGGCCCCATTGACAAGCCGCTTCCATTGGACTCAACCAGACGGGCTTCTTCCCTCTTATTTACAGCGGCGAGCTCCTCCCAACTGACTCTATCGACGAGCTCCTATTATGTATGGGCGGCTACTGTGATATACGACGAGCTCTCCAGCGACTCTCCTTGGCGAGCCCCCAGTGGCCCATGGGCGAAACTCTTCTGACGGTCTACTGACGAGCTCCTCCCAGCGGCTACACTTGGCGAGCTCTTATTATTTACATGGGCGAGCTCTTCTGACCCGGTCTACTGACGAGCTCCTCCCGAAGCGGCTACATAACGAGCTCTTATTATTTACATGGGCGAGCTCTTCTGACATGATCACTGACGAGCTCCTCCCGGCTTATTTCTATGACGAGCTCTATTATTTACATGTGGACGAGCTCTTCCTGACGGTCACACTGTGAGCTCCTCCCAACAGCTCTATCTAACGAGCTCCTATTATTTACATGGACGAGCTCTTGTGGTCGGCCCGGCAGGCTCCTCAGCTTATTTCTACTTGACCAGGCTCATTTACGTCAGCGACTCTACAGCAGTCTACACGGCCCGAGCTCCCTCCCCGCGGCTCACATGCGACGAGCTCTATTATTTATGGATGAGCTCTTCTGACGATTACGACTGAGCTCCTCCCAGCCGGCTCACATCGGCAGGCTCTATTATTTGCATGGATGAGCTCTTCTGACGATCTACTTTGGCGAGCTCCTCCGCGGCTCATCGGCGAGCTCACTGTGGCCCATGGGCGAGCTCTTACAGCCGATCTACTGGCGAGCTCCTCAAGCGGCTGCCCAGCGAGCTCCTATTATTTACATAGAGCGAGCTCTTCTGACAGTGCGGCTTGAGCTCCTCGAAGCGGCTCACGCCGGCGAGCTCCACATTTTACATGGGCGAGCTCTTACGACGGTCTACTGAGCTCCTCCCAGCGGCTCATCGGCGAGCTCTGTGGCCCACATGGCGGCGAGCTCTTCACAGCAGTCTACGACGAGCTCCTCCCAGCAGCCTCTGTCGTGACTCTATTATTTATGGGCGAGCTCTTGTGATCCCTGCCTGACAGAGCTCCACTCGAAGACTCTACTTGATGAGGTCTGTTACATGGGCGGCTCTTACAGCCTTGTGATCCCGGCCGAGGCTTCCTCCAAAATGGCTCTGTCGGCGAGCTCACTGTGTTACATGGGCGAGCTCTTTGACAGTCTACGACGATCTCCTCCCAGCCTTGACTCATCGACGACTCCTGACGTATTTACATGGGCGAGCTCTTCTGACCAGTCTACTGACAGGCTCCTCCCAGCCGGCACATCGACCGAGCTCCTATTATTTACATGGGCGAGCTCCTCTGGCGGTTACACGGCTTGAGCTCCTTTCCCAGCGGCTGCACGGCGAGCCTATTATTTACATGGGTGAGCTCTCGCCCGACGGTCTGGCGGGTTCTTGGTAACACTGTGAGCTCCTCGAACAACTCCCCCATTGAGCCGCTTGGCTGCGCGTCGGACCGGAGCCAGGACTCCCTCCTACCAAATTCTATTGGCGAAGCTCTTTCCTCGATATGGAATGAGTTCCCAGCATTGACTGACGAGCCGCTTCCGCGCCGCCCGGATGGGGCTCACGCTTCTTATTTCCATTGGCGAACTCTTCCCATGGTCGACATGGGCGAGGCTCACACTACGCATTACGTGAGCCTTCACCCAGCGGTCCCGATAGCGAGCTCTTCCCGAGTTACGCGGCGAGCTCTTCGAAAACCCGGCCACGTGGGCGAGCTACACTCAAATGTTCACTTTAGCGGTTCAATACACTCCCGGGCGAATCCGCATTGCACGAGGAGTCGGGTCGGCCGGCTCAATCGCCACTCGGCTCGGTGCCCCTGAATTTGCCTCGCCCGCTCAGCGGGAGGCTCGCCACTCGGCTCTGACTCCGCTCATTCTGGCCAGCTCGGCTCCAGCTCGCCACTTTCGGCTGTCAGCCCAGCTACCTTTCAATCGCCAGCTCGGTTACAACACCGCACAAAACCGATGCCACTCGACCAATCGCCACTCGGCTATATATCACTCGGCTACATCGCGCTTCGGCTCGTCGCCCTTTCGGTTACAACGCCGCACCGACTCGATCGCCACTCGGTACCAATCGCCCTTTCGGCTACCACCGTAGCGCTCCATTTCCAGTCGCCACTCGGCTACATCGCCACTCGGCTCAATCGCCACTCGGCTCGATCGCCACTCGGCTCAACGCCACTCGGCTCAATCGCCACTCGGCTCAATCGCCACTCGGCTCAGTGCCACTTTCGGCTGCACGCCACTCGACTCGGTGCCACTTTCGGCTACAGCCACTTTCATTTCGTCGCCACTCGGTGTCGCCACTCGGCTACACTTCGCCACTCGGCTGTCGCCACTGGCTCAATCATATGGGATACATCGCCACTCGGCTGTCGCCGCTCGGCTCACAGCGCCGCCGGCTCAATCGCCCACTTTCGGCTACGCCGCGCTCGGCTCGTGTCGCCACTCGGCTACGCCAGCTGCTTCGGCTGTCGCCACTTCCGATTCGCGCCGCTCGACTGTCGCCACTCGGCTGTCGCCCTTTCGGCCTCTGGCGCCACTCGGCTGTCGCCCTCACGCGCTACCGCGCTCGGCTGTCGCCACTCATTTCACAAAAGCCACCGACTGTGCGATCGGCTGATTGCCTCGGCTACGCCGCGCTCGGCTTCACATGCCACCATTTCAATCGCGCTCGGCTCAATAGCCCTTTCCAGCTACAACCACCCAATGTCGCCACTCCGCTTCCCATGCGCTACCGCTCGTCGCCCGCACCGGTTACAACATCACTTCGGCTGTCGCCCTTTCGGCTGTCGCCAACTTCCGAGCTACATCGCCTTCAGCTCAATCGCCATTGATTCTAGCGCCCTTCGGCTGTCGCCACGCCGGCTCGGTCGCCCTTTCGGCTTCTGGCGCCACTCGGCTGTCGCCACTAGCTGTCGCCCTGCGGCTGCCGCCACCCCGGCTGTCGCCCTTCGGCTACATCGCCATTTCGGCTCAATCGCCACTATTTCCGGTCGCCACTCGGCTCAATCGCCACTTTCGGCTCGCGCCACTCGGCTGTCGCCGCTCATTTACGCCGCCCTTCGGCTGTCAGCCCGCTTTCGGCTGTCGCCACTTTCGGCTACATCGCCTTCATTTCGGTCGCCAGCCAGGATACTCGCCACTCGGCTCAGTCGCCACTAGGCTTCTGACCTTGCTGACTCGTCGCCACTTTCGGCTGCCATCAGCCGCTCGGCTGTCGCCACTTTCGGCTACATCGTACTTCGGCGCTGTTCGCCACTAAGCTCTAGCGCCCCTCAGCTCAATATACTTTCGCTGCTCCTTCGGCTCAATCTGCTCATTTACACAACGCCACTCAGCTCCCAATCGCCCTGGCTCAGTGCCCTGAGCTACACTTGCCGCTCAGCTGGCTCCGCCCTTTCAGCTGCTCCTTACTTCAGCTCAATCGCCCACTCGCTCCAAGCGCCCGCTCGGCTTTCAATCGCCTAAAAATTTCTGGCGCTCCACTCGGCTGTCGCCACTGTTAAATTGCCCAGCTATCGCCAATCACCTTTCAATCGCCACTCGGCTCGTCTAGCCACTCGAGCTCTGGCTTCCGCTCGGCTCTGACGCCCACTCGGCTCAATCGCCAGCTCAGTACATCGCCACTCGGCTCAATACGCCCGCTCGCTCGCCTTGCTCATTTCAATCGCCACTCGGCTTCCCATCGCCGCTCGGCTGGTCGCCACTCGACTCTGAGCGCCACTCGACTCCCATTCGCCCTTTCGGCTACATGCTCGACTCGATCGCCACTCGGCTACGCGCCACTCGGCTGTCAGCGCTCGGCTTTCAATCGCCACTGGCTACCGCCCTTTCAGCTGTCCCTTGTCAGCTGTCGCCCGCTCGGCTGTCGCCCTTTCGGCTTCAATCGCCACTTCCGGTTATTCGCCACTGGCTCAATGGCCTATTTGCTCGCCGCTCGGCTCAATCTCCTTTCGGCTCGTCGCCACTCGGCTCGATATGCTCCTTCTAGCGCCACTCGCTCAATCGCTACTCGGCTTCGCGCTCGCCACTGCATTTCAATCGCCCCTCGGCTAAACGCCCGCTCATTGATCGCCACTTTCAGTTTCCGGTCGGCCCAGCTCATTTCACATCGCCACTCGGCTCGATCGCGCTCATTCTGGCGCCACTTTCGGCCATTCGCCACTCATTTCTGGCGCCACTCGACCGATACGCCACTCGACTCAATCGCCACTTCGGTCAATCGCCCTCGGCTCCCGATGCGCCACTTTCGGCTGCTTTGCCCGCTTTCGACTCAATCCTGCTTCGACTTTCGCGCCGCTCGGCTCAATCGCCACTCGGATCGAGTGCCCCTCGACTCGTGCCATTTCGATCGCCGCTAAACCGATCATCACTCGGCTGCGCGTCACTTTCGGCTTTCAGTCGCCCCACCATTTACGCGCCAGCGCTCGACTCGTCGCCGCGAATACAAACGCCGCCGGCTCAATGCAGTACTGCGACCGAGCGCCCTTTCGGCTGTCGCCACTTTCGGCTACAGCGCGCTCGGCTCAATGCCCTTTCAGCTCGGTACCTCGGTATCCGCCGCTTCGCTCGTCGCCACTCGGCTCGGTGCCCTCATTTACATCGCCACACAGCTGTCGCCACTCGGCTCGGTCGTACTGAAGCTCTGGCGCCACTCGGCTGAAATGCCACTCGCGACTCATCGCGCTGTTTCAATCGCCACTCGGCTCGCGCCCCGCTCGGCTCTGTAGCCGCCGGCTGAACGCCACGGCTGTCGCGCTCATTTCTGGCGCGCTGCGGCTGTCGCCCTTTTCGGCTCGCCGATAGCCACTCGGCTTCGCCAGCGCTTCGCGATTTGTCGTTACTGAAGCTACGCTCGCGCTCTACGCTGTCGCCATATTTCTGACGCCACTGGCTCGAAGTCGCCACTCGGCTCAACGCCACTATTTCGTCGCCCTCCGAACGCAGCGCCCACTCGGCTGTCGCCGCCCGGCTGTCGCCCGCTAGGCTACATCGCCCGCACCGGCTTTCAATCATGCTCGACTAGCGCCACTTCGGCTGTCGCGCGCTCGGCTGTCGCCGCCGGCTACATATCGCGCTCAGCTCAATCGCGCTCATTCTGGCGCCGCTCGGCTCAATCGCCCTTTCGGCTACATCGCGTAGGCTGATCGCCACGCACTCGGCTCGCGCCGCTCGGCTCATTGCCCCTCGGCTACATCGCGACTAACTCGGTCGCCACTTTCGGCTATTCGCGCCACTACGCTCCAATCGCCACTCGGCTGTCGCCGCTCGGCTACACGCCACTTTCAGAACACACCACCACTATTCTGCCATGCATTCAGGCTGTCATGGCACCATTCACCGCCGCTCGGCTCAATCGCCGCTCGGCTACATCGCCGCTCGGCTGTCGCCCTTTCGGCTCGTCGCCACTCGGCTGCGCCACTGGCTCCAATTGCCACTTTCGGCTCAATCGTATTCGGTACCGCGCCACCATTTCGCCTTGCGACTCGATATATTAATTTTACATCATGCTTCGGCTGTCGCCACTTAGCTACCACCTTACTTAGCTCGTCGCCACTCATCTATGAGCTCTTTCCATGCGCTTTCGGCATGGGCTGAGCTCCTCCTCGATATTCATTCATCACGAGCTCTTCTATCACTTGACATGGGCGAGCTCTTATTCTCATGAGCGGCTACCTTGTTATTTATTATGGCGGAGGCCCTTCCGTGGTTTACTTGAGCGAGCTCTACCGATTGTTTGCACCGACGAGCTCTTGTCAGTTCACTTGGGCGGAGCTGCACTTTCCCGATCGTTCACTCGGCAGGCTCTTCCCCTCGGTTCTCGTGGGCGAGCTCCTGGAAGCCATTCGTATTGCGAGCTCTGCCATTCTATGCGGCCCATGCAGCCAATCAGGCCCGACAGCGAGTCGGCAGCCCAGGCAACGAATGGCGGCGAGTTCATCTGCTCCCGGCCACGAGCCATGCGGCTGAAGTCAATTCAGCGGTGCTCTCGGCCGTGGAGATGGCAGCTTCGCCTGCTGGCGACCTCGGCGAGTATTACGGCCCCAAGAATCGGTCGGCTCGAGCAGAGCTAGCCAGCCTGGCGACTCGGTTTGGCGACTTAATTTCTGGCTTCGGGCCTTCAATTTAGGCCATTGGCGGCTGAAGGGCGCGAAGGCGAGCGATCAGAGATATTCTGGAAGAAATGGCGCGAAGCAAGAAAAATTAGCATCATTATCACCGGACATAAGGCGTGTGACCACTGGCCAATCGACCCAGGGCGACGCGTGGAAATCACCGTCTGAGAAAGCGATATAGCCCTTGCCCACGCCTGCAGGTGCCTGAGGTGAAGCGAGCCGTGGGGTTTTAGGAAAAATAGGCGGGGACAGACTGCTGCCCCAGGCCGAAGGAGAGGCGGGCCTAAACACCCGAGCCTGGCGTCGGCCCCCGAGGAAGGCCCGAGTCCACTTTTCGGCTGAGCGATTCGGATCGTTGAGAAGCGAAGTATCATACCAGGCTCGGATTGAATTTACTTGATAAGGAAAGTAAGAATAATCCCTATAACTTATTATCCTGTGAATGCAACTAAATCTTTAATTAAATCTCATTAAGGAAAACGAGGATAATTCTCGATAATATATTATCCACATAAATCAAGCTGATCTCACTAAAAAGGAAGGAGAGTAATTCACCGATAAAATATTCCTTCAATATCTCTTTCTAAAAAATCCCGATAAAAATGATAAATATCCCGTCGATGGAAAGAATCATACTACCCTCAAATTGGGAATAATATACTATAAATGAGGCCGCAATGGTAGAAAATGCTGTGGTCGGATGCCAATACTAAAATTCTCTAAACATTCTCTCTTTTTCTCTCGAAGAATCTGACTTTGGCATCGGCATTTCTGGTAACCACTGGCCAGGCCACACTTCATTTTTCTTTCGGTTTGCAGAGAGAAATTGCTTCATGTGGGCTGGATCAACGGTCGCAATCTGCCTCGGCCGAGATAATCGAGCTGTATCCCGGCCCACCAGAGCAATCGGGTCAGCTCGGCGGCCCCATGCAGCTTGACCCGATTCGGTTGAAAAAAGCATCATCAATTAATATACATATTCTTAAATTATTGATAAGTTAAAATAAACTAAATCAGTTTGATATAGCAAATAATGATGGTACATGAGTTTAACTCTACTATTTTTCTTTTCTTATGATTTTCCTCCTTATTTTCTTTCTTGACATTTTCCCTCAGATTCTTTGGGAACGAGCATAGTCTACATATCATCGGCTCGATATCACATTGTGTTAATAAATTATACTTATTCTAAAAATGAAAATTGAATTAAAGAGTATGGGTATGGATACAATACCTTCTTCATAACTATAATGTGGTTTAGACTTAAATGGCTTTTGTTTTTTAGTTTTTTGCTTAAAGCTAAATAGCTTTCAGCATTCATCATATTTATTTTTTAACCTTTTTATGACTTATTGTTAAATTTTTTAAATTTTTTACTAAATAGAAAAAGCCAAATATTTAAAATTGGCATATGTATCTCGTCTTGCCCATTGGCATGTTTCTCTGGTTCTATTGAAATCTTGCATCCGACGTTGTGTTAACCCTTGTTGAATATGGCTACCATAGGATGATATTGAATCACAATTCAATGGCTTCCGTGAGGAGGAAGAGATGGAGGTCATGAATTCACGAAGGAAACCATCGTTGAGGAAGAGGACTATAGATGGAGGTTGGTGGGGCGGTTCTTAACGGATCGAAGTATTAATGGTTTGATAATGCAAACTACTCTTGCATCGATCTGGAGACCTGTTAAAGGACTGTGTGTTAGAAAACAATCTGATAAGGGAATTGAGTATAGATTTTGAGGCGTGAATAATCACTATCTTTTAAATGTTTATTTCGTCCCCACAGTTCAGTGCAAAAAAGGGAATATGCGAAAAACACTCTTAGGATACAACAAAATCTTAATTAATTGTTTTTGCAGGCCAATTAATTTACTATGGAGAATGCCTTTTAATTTAAGAGAGTGAAGAGGTGCAAAGAAGAAATAGAAGAGTAGCAACCATAAGAGAAAGAACACATTCCTTTTTGGTCCATCCCTCTTGAGTGTCTTTTTGAACTTTTGGAGTCCATCAATACTTTAAGTAAGTATTGCACTCTTCTCTCAACCAATGTGGGACAAACCCACTCATACTCACTCATTCACAAACTACTTTAACACTGTGTATTATGGAAATCCAACCAAACCTCTTCCTTTTTCAGTTTTACCCTGAGGTGGATATTAAGCATGATTAACATTGACAATGGTCTGTGGACATTCAACAATCACATGTTGCTTGTTAAGAGACTAAAACCTTGTGACCAGCCACGAAAAATAGATTTGTTCCATGCAAATTTTTGGGTGCAACTCCAGGACTTACCAGTGGGTTTCATGTCGGAACTTATAGGAAAGCAGGTGGGGGAATTATATCTGCTCTTTCCTTATGGCTGATCCGAAGAGCTTTGGGGGTGGCTGAAAGAATTTCATGCAAATTCAAGTAATTCAAGTCAGCATATATGTCAGACATGCCCTGAAACGTACAATGAAAGTTAAGAAGGAGGAAGGAGAGTGGTTCTGGGTTAACTTCCGATACGAACGGCTGCCTACTTTTTGTTTTATTTGCTGGGTGCTGGGACATGCCGACTCAACATGTAATCTTTTGTTTGAGAACCCGGATGGCTTCACAGAGAGAGCATATGGTATATGGATAAGGGCCAATGCAAATACTAGAGGTGCAGCGTTGAGTGGAGCCAAATGGCTACATGATGGCCGGCCGACAAAGAGTTCCGATGACGGGGAAAGCGATAGAGAAGAAACCGGGATGGAAACGGATAGCCCTAAGGGGGCTTTATAAGGTAGGTACAGAAGATAATGTGGAAGCCGTTAATTCAGCAATTTTATCCAATAAGGGAACTACTACCAACAAACTGCCACCATTACCCCTTAATAGAGGTGATCATCAAGCAGGAAAAGGGGGTAGTTCGAATTCAAATCAAGAGGAAGAATTGATGTTCGTGGACCCAAAGCGTCGTCGCCAAGGTGGCGAGCTTTCCGGGCTTGACAATCGACAAGTGCTTGCTTGGCCCAAACACAGTGGACTCTACGGATGGCAGTTTGGTGGGACCTGAGCAGCAGGCCCACCTAGCTCAATGAGTACATTATCATGGAATTGTCGTGGCCTTGGCAACCTACGGGCAATTCAGGTTCTGAAGGACCTCGTGTCCTTGAAGAGGCCATTCTTTATTTTTTTAATGGAAACTCTGATTGGTAGAACAAAGTTGGAGTTTATTCATAAGCAATTGGGCTATGAGGGTCTTTTTATGGTAGAGAATAGGGGACACAGTGGGGGTCTCGCCCTTTTATGAAAACAAAAGGACATTGTCAGTTTCCTAGGCTACTCAAGAAACCATATTGATATTGTTTTTCACTTACCTAGAATGAAACCGTGGAGGTTGACGGGCTTCTATGGTTTCCCTGAAAGATCTCGCAGAAGGGACTCCTAGGACTTGATATATTTCTTGAGTACCTCGTCACAATTACCTTGGTGTGTGGTGGGAGATTTTAATGACATCCTATCGGTGGAGGAAAAGAATGGTACAAACCCACATCCTCACAATCTCATTTCAGGCTTTCAAGATGTGGTCTAACGCTGTGGTTTAATCGACATGCGCCTCATAGGTCACCCTTTTACATGGGAGAAGGGAAGAGGTACTGATAAGTGGATAGAGGAAAAATTGGATAGAATTATGGTGTTACTAAGCTATGGTGGGATCTCTTTAGCAGCGCAAGGGCATGGAACCTACAAGCTTCGTACTCTGATCATTCGCCATTATTCCTGGATTTCTGTACTCCAACCCGGGTATACAAACACAAGAGCTTCTTGTTTGAAAACGTCTAGTTACGAGAAGCTCATTACAAATAAGTGGTAGAGGCCGGATGGAATGAGGCAGGGTCCGGGTCGATTCAGGATAAGATCTTGTCATGTGGGTCGAAGCTGGCGGGTTATGGGGAAACAATCTTTTGGGTCAGTATCACCAGAAAATTACCCGTACGCGCATGCGTAGGTTGCGGGGCAGTAGGGAGCCTCATGATGTCGATGTTGGATTATTTAAAATTTATTTATGGGCTCATATATGGTTATTATGTGTTGTAAACCCCGAAAGATAAAGCCTCATTAATTTAAGTGATCTTCTTAAGTTTTTTTTTTAGGCTTTTATATATCAAGTTTGCAATGTGTTTCCTCATATATGTATAGAGACATTTAGTTTTTATTGTTTGTTGATGGGGTGAAAGCATCAAAACACAATAAGAAAGTGATGCTTTGTGAAGAAAGTAGCTTCCTTAGCATAAGAGGGGTCTCGGTCCCTAAATTAAACGTAGATTCGTTTTCTGATATTTCCCATTAATTCAGAAAGAAAACACAGAAGACTTTGAAGAACTATTTGAAACTACGTTGCAATTTGGAAGGCCTAAACTGATCTCAATCTACATCATTTAGTGCATATGGATTCATGTACACTTTCTTTAATTATTTATGGTTCTTAATGAAAAAGACATGATTGATCTCAGGGTTTCAGGGTGATGGTTTTCACCATAAGGATTAGGTTTAGTTTTCAACAATTGGTACCAGAGCGGACATGTTTTAGTCATTAGGAATTATGTTAGGTTTACGGTTTGTGATCTTCTCACGTTGAGAAACCTTTTCTCCTCCCTCTGTTTGTCAAAATCTTATGATTTTATACGTGTTTCACAAATTTGGGGTTCTTTTCTGTCAATAGATTAATGTTTAGTGATTTCTTGATCCGTGATGGGTTGTTGTGGGTTTCTGATTTGGAGGAAAATAAATAATTTGAAATTGCAAATGTATTCAGTGCAGTTTTAATATACTGCTGCAATGATTTTAGTTTTTTTATTAGTGTATTCATACTGCTTAACCGTGGGTTGAATCCAAGTTGTTCTTTGTTATCAGTGGTTCTGTTTGTGGTTCAGAATAATTATCACGAGGATTGATTGGGTCGTACAATCGGCACTTAATATGGGTTTGGATTTCCTAGTTCAGACCAAGCTATCATGAATTTTATATGCAGGATCTAGGCATAAGTATCGGCTTTGCATTTCGTATCCATGAAAACCGTGTTTATTGAACCAAAATTAGGGTGTGGTGTTTGGTTATTGAATAATTAAATGATAATGTTTTTATTTTTATTTTCTAGCAATCATGTTGGAGGTTTTAACTTATGTGGTTATTACTATTTTAAGGATTCCGAACATGAGTGTTCCAAATAAACAACACTCTATCCAAAGATAAACCAGTTTTGAACCTCTGAATAAAAGATCTTGTTCCCCATGAAATTCAAACCTTTGAATATTGTATGGGTTAGTGTACATTGTATACATACAAATTATGTGTTCCTTTCAATGGATGATTTCCTTTTGGTTGGATAATTATTATTTTTTATTTTTTGGATAAGACACCATATGAATCTCAGGCTTTACATATACGTAGTTTAAAGTATATACAATGCATGTAAAGCACTAATATAAAATCATTCAATGTGACTTTGCCTCAAAAGTCTACAAAAAATGATATTTTATTGTCTTAACTTTTGTTCTCTATCTTTTACCTGTGAGCCATGGAGAAAGTGATTAACCTTTATATATTAAAGATTTAGAACTTGTGTGGAACTAAAGTTCCTTTCAAGATTACATTGTGGTCCACGACATGAATGAACTTTTATAGTCTTAGGCCCATATATGACTTAGATGGCAAAGGGTATACTATATATATATATATATATATATATATATATATAACTCTCTTCTATCCTCTATATTTATTATATTTTAATTCAAATCTTGTATATTTACATATACATTTTTTAATTGAATTAATTATAGCAACATGTCACCAAAGTGGCCTCTCTTGTGAAAGTTGATTTAATTCAAAATGTAGACGGTAGTGTAGTGTATATCATGTGAATATTAATTGGCCTAAAGGAAAATTAATATTTGACCGATGTACTAATGAGTCTTAAACTCATCTATTTTTAATCAATTTTTTAAACTATTTTAGTATATTGATTTGTTTTAATGCAATTATGGATTATTCACCCGACTTTATGTTTTGCGGGTTTTTAATTGAAAGGAGAAAATTTGACAAGAAATAAGATAAGAAGCGATTGCAGTGATATGTCGCGACGAGTTACGTAATGTCGCGTGAGCACATCGAAAGGTAAATTAGGAAATCTGTCACGTGATATTTCCTCTGTCGCAACACAAAGGACTAAATATAGAAGAAGAGCTATGTCACGACAAAAGATAATGTGTCGCGAGATGTAACAAGTCAACTGAGACAAAGAAAGTTAATGTTGCAACAAGGTTTGTCAGCTGGATGTCAACACCAGGAAGAACCTATCATGACATAAAAGCTCATGTCGCGACATTGGAAATGAGAAGAAAGCAAAATTTACGTCGCGACAAGAAATTAAAGAGCAATACAGGAAGAATACTACGACATATCAGTTTATGTTGCGACATAATAAAAAATATAAGGCAGAATCTATGTCGCGACAAAATATTCCTCTGTGTGACAACGGTCAATACAACAAGAAAAACATTGAGGCATAAAGAATCTGAGAAGAAAGACCTTAGCGGCAAAGACAGTCTATGTCGACAACTTTGAGAGATAAGGTTTAGTCTAACGAGGAGAAACGAAGTCGCGACGAGTGATCTTTGAGCTTAGTGAACTAGCGAGTTCGCAGTGAAAGATTCAATGTGCGACCTGCTTTGGTGAAGAGAGGTTTTGATGTCGCGACAGGGATCTTAAGGTCGAAACACATAAATAAGCTAAACACATATAAATAAGGTCACGACAGACTTTTCTATGCGGCAAGGTCAAACCTGAAGAGGCCTTGTCGCGACATAATAACAAAGCGAGTCGCGACACAGATAATTTGAATAAAAAAAAAAAAAAAAAAAAAGTCTTGTCGCGATAGAGAAAAAGAAAAACTTATTCGCGACGAAAACTATCTGACACGAAAGAGCACATCGCGACATCATAATGAAGCTGTGAAATTAGGTTAAGTGGCGACAAGACTGCTGTCGCGGCCAGGACTCTGGTGCGAAAATGAGAATCTTGTGTCTGAAAACATTGTTTACCATAAGAACCAACAAAAATGAATTGTAAGCCATAAAAGCGGATCGTGACACAAATTTGAAGAAGAGCACATAAACAATGTCGCGACCACCGATTGTCGATGTCGTAACATAAATTGATTCGATGAAACACCACATAAGATTGTCGCGACATATAATGGATAGAGCGGCAGACCTTGCGAGCAAAGGAATTGTTAAAGAGCGAAGAAAGATACATCCGCGACGGAGAAACTACGAGCGTGACATAATAAATATGCTAAAGAGAGCAAATCGCATGGCGACTAAGGCTTTGTCGCGACTTAACGAAGGATGAGCGAGGGTAGGTCGCGACAACTCTGGCATGTTGCGAAGCGGAGACTGCGGTAAAGAATTAAAACATTATGTAACAACACTTCGGTCGCGGCCAGGAAGTATAATCTGGGCCAAAATTTTAGGGATTCACAATGTAACCTCGAATTTAGGGCCCAAAAGTCTGGGGCTCTATAAATAGAAACAATTTGAGGAAAGTGAGGCAGTCAATTGGCGGAAAAACCAGAGCATCTGGGGAGTTGAGGACTTTTTTGTATTATATTTTTCTTTTTTTTTCTTTTATTTTTCTTTTCTTCGTAGATTAGATTTAGCTTATAATTTCAATTTGTTTACTGGACTTGAAACAGTGAATTGTTTAGAAGTTTCAAAGTTTAGTTAAATTGTTGAAGATCGATTCTAATTCTTTGTTCAGATATAATGAAGTCTGAATAAAAGTGAATTCATTTCTTTCGGATCCAAATTCACAGTTGCATTGGAAATTTCCTAATCAGTATTTCGATGTTTATTGTGATTCGAGTTTCGGGAAACCTGAGTTTATTGGGAAAGATCGATGTTAGTTATGATGTTTCATAACGTAGGTAGAAAGGGTTTCTTGGATTGAGAATTTTGAGTTTATTTGAATGGTGTTGTTCATGAAGTGAATTGTTCCCAACATTAGTAACTTATAACCATAAAAGGACATTTATCTAGCTTTGATTTCCAAGAGGCCCTCTCGGTGACACGGAGTTGGAAATTCCTGAGTAAATGGATACAGTTACTTTGGGATTTATCTTGGAGCTAATATTGAAAGAACTAATGAGCTCACGAGAAAGATTACTTAGATCATCATAAATTTACTCATGGTTTGAGAAATAATTTGAAAGTGATCGATCAATTTAATCAATTGAATCTCTCCTTAATTACGGATGAATGATTCGCACGTAAAGCGTGTAGCTGCGACTAGAATCAACAAAATTTGTAAACCTATACCTTCTTCTTTGCATGGCACAGCTCTTTGTGATATATGACTCTAGGGTTGAACTCGGGGATGGAGTTTTCTTCACGTAAAATGATTTCTGATTAATGTAAAATGGTGAATTCACTTTGGATTTTGGGTTTTGTAAAAGCGGTGTAGTTATTAGTTTGAAAGCTATGAACAAAAATGAAATACCAATGTAAAAGAACTCCTTGAAGTCTCGGGCCATTGTGCTTGAGGTTCTAGGGCAACTGAGAGGTCCTTGGGTACTTTTCCTCGCGTTGGGGAGGATGACCTATAGTCATTTCCCGAACCGGATCTTCGTTTAGCTATAAAAACTGAACTCTAAAAGTTTTTCTCTTGAGATACAACATTTATTGGTCATTCATGTTTCATAGCAATAAAAACTTATTCTTTGACCTAACCTGTAGAGGTAAATAAATGACAACTAAGCGAGCCTCAGTGGATCTAGCAAAAAGCATCCATTGGCCACACAAAAGCTTGCCAAATGCGGCGATCAAGATTACATCAAAAGGATTTAAACACGAGGTGAGATACGTAAGCATAAATGGCGATGCTTTATGTGTTGAAAGCGGGGAGGACGACGGTTACCTCGGAACTGGCTGTGACCTTCCTCTTCCAAGGATGAGGGGATTCGACCAAGCATCCCACCAGGTTGTCATCCTAGTGTTTAGTAGATTGAAAAGTAAGAGAAAGGGAGAGAAAATCACAAAGGCAGGGTGCTTTCTTGAAATTATTACCATAAAGTGACCATCATATGTGAGCCTTGGCTGAAACTAATACAAACAGTGATACAAAATGTCTAAACTACCCGAAAATACATAAAGGGGTAGTTTAGGAAGAAATACAGAGAAAGGTGGTCGAATGGGGGTCGAAGTGGAGTGGGCGGGTTGCGGGAGATTTCCACCGACCTACGAGATTCTACGAGGGTTCTGGGAGATTTTCGCGACCACTGTAGAAATTCTGTGATCAGTCCGATTTCCTTGATTTGTGGCTCCCATTTCCATCCGAATTATGACACGCATCTCTGAGTTCGGCTTGGATTCTTAGGTAGCCATGGAGTCGGCTCGATGACGCGTTAGGCGTATTTGCGGCTTATATCGTACAAAAATAGCCTGAAATAAGTAGTAGTAAGGCAGGACATAATGTGCCAATTGGGTTATTTAAGTTGATTAGTACACACAAAAAGTGCTCAAAACCTACTATAAACGGGGGTTCGAAATAGCCTTTATTTGAACCTTTAATCACTCCCCCAATGACATTGCTAGTCCCTTACTTGATGTGAGAAAAAAGAAAGGAAGCGAAACCCCGATTATATTCACCGCAAAAATAGTATCACCGAAAAGTATGTGAATGATGGCGTCTAGCCCACCGATATGAATCACGAGACCACGCACCAAAACCATTTTGGGAGGAATGAATGTCATACAAAATCAAGTTTTAGAAGAGTATCCGACTGAGGAATCAACAGAACTTCCACGAAAATCTAAGTGTTTATGTGATCTGATTTTTAACGATGGTACACTTGTTGCACTCCCCTGACGAAGCTATTGCGAAGACCTAGAACATTGACCAACCCTAAATAAATCGGGCTCCCTCTTATTCCACACTTCTTTTTGTGTGTTGTAGGGTGCAATGCAGGAATCGAGCCTCACGAGATCCATGTAACGGGGATCCAGGCGACTCGACGATTAAGGCTTGGGGCATCAGAGTCGTAAGGATCTTTCGACCCAGCTAACTCTTTAAGTTTTACCACTGGACTCAGAATGATTTGAAACTCGGCCTACGACTTACTAAAGCCTCACCCATCCACCCATGTATGAGCACTAATCGGCGGCTCCCGAGCCCGAGTTAGTTTAGAGGCCTTTAGGCTTTAAAGACTTTCGTCATGCCCCTCGAGGCCAGGTACCGGTTTTGAGGCGAAGCGTCGCGGCTTTCTTTTTCTTTTTCCTTGGGGAAGACTTCATTGGTCTTCTTTTACGGGGGGCTTAACGCATCCGCGGTGGTCGACGAGACTAGGGTGGGTTTGCGAAGTGAAATTTAGGCGGTTTCTCGGCTTTCTTTGAAAGAAAAGCCCCACGATATTACCTTGTGTGTGGCTAAATTAAAGGTGGAAAGAAGAAAGGTGAACACCATTAAACTCCAACCCGATCATCCTACTTAATCATGCATGGAATGTCTAACATGTTAGTATTGGGTAGTGTTTTAAATTCTCAGACTTACGAGGTGCAAGAAGCGAAACCACGAAAAAAAAGGGTGCAATTTTTGAATTGAGAAAATGAGTTGTATGGCATGTATAAGAATGTATATCACTATGATTTCGAGTTTTCAAGAGCTAGGCAAATAGCTTCCCGCAACGGAACAAACAACGAGCCACTAAACATACAAAAATGGGCTTTGCTCGAGGATAGTGAATCAAAAGTGCTAAAAGTCACTTCCTTACAACTAACTCTCCCCTGACAAATATCACATTTAATCACCAGTGGGACCAGATCGGAAAGATAGAGAAGGAAGTGCTACCTCGTTAATGCGTAGTCGGAGGAAGGTTATCCTCATCTGGTAGGGCGGCGTGGCTGGTGGGTAGAAACTGCGCATTGCTAGCTAGCTCTAGCACATCGAATCTGCCCAGTGGTACAAGGCGAGGTCTTGGGCGGGGAGGATGAGGGCGAAGGGCGAGGCGGGGCTTGCGATATAAAATCGAGGGTAGGCCGGGTGACTCACGGATGCACGAGGATAGCCCCCCGGTCTGTGCGGGGTGCGGCTCGGCACGACGTCGTCCTCTGTGCCGAATTTTGTATGGGTTCTTGTGAGGATCTTGGGCGGAAGCGGAGAGGTGCCGGGGCCCACATCATGGCCGTCGGTAGAAATCGATGATATGCTGAGGGTGACGGCCGAGAGTGCTCGATCATAACATCTGGGGAGGCGTGTGCGGGGCGGGGCTTTGGAGTCACGGAAGGATCACGGCTGTGGGTAATGGAGTGGTGGTAGTTTGGAGTCGGGCTGAGGGTCTTTGGAACCTAATGTCTCGGTATGCACCCTACGGAGGTATTTGCATCTCGCAGAAGATCAGTTGTTGTCTGGTCCTCAGTTGGCTCCGGAGGTGGGAGGTGAAAAGCGTGAGGCTAGTCAGTATTACCCGGTCATTTGTAAGGATGGCTTAGATCTGACGAGCCCTTCCTTTGGGCTCCGGCGAGAATCCAGTGTGCTCTAATACACGGCATAGGGGTCACCAAGGGAGATAGGAGAGTGGACTCGGCTGGTCGGACTCTTATGATGGACCTTGTCCTCGAAGTCAAAGAACGAAGGATGTCGCCCGATAAATGGTCGGGGCGAACGAAACCCCTACGAATACGGTATAGAGCCTCGAATGAAAACAATCTCCTGCAGTACTATGTATTTGGAGCGGGAAAGATTAGGTGCGGGATATGGTGCATAGGGAGCATACTTGGAGGAAGCGCTCTCTTGAGCAAGGTGGGGCCATTTGTAATTATCTGGGATAGTAAGCGAACCATCTCCCACTGGGTTGAGGGATCGAATTTCTTGTCCCATAATCTGTCGAGTTAGTAAGAACCACCGGTAGATTGAACATAGTTGCTATATCCGTAGCCCAAAGTATCCCTGGTCGGCCATCGATAGTGAAATGAATGGCCGTCGGATTAGGCTCTCGCACAGGTCATCTTTGGTGAGACTCGATGACCACCAGAAATTAAATGACCCAGGTGTCATAATCCCGAGGAATTACCTCTGCTGGCTAGTCGCATCGAGTCTCGAGGCTCACGGATCTTGCGAAGGTCGGGAGATCATAAAATCTCATTTGTCATAGATCCTTTCCAGCTGCCAATCCCGGCATTCCACTGGAATAGAACGTAGTGGAAGTAGGGTTACTTTGATACTCGATGCGGGAAAATCGGGAGGGGAGATCTCCGAGTGGACCACGGCCAGTGATGGTTTGGGGCTCACGGGGGCTGGGCTGGAGGAGGACTCTCCTAGGCCGGAGGTCTGGGTCCTCACTTGGACTGACGGGGCCTCGGGGATGGCTGGCCTGGGGATGTGACGGAGAGGAAGGAAATCTGAAGTACAACTCGGGTATGGTACCTCCTTGGGGCGGGGGGCGGCCGGCGGTAGAGGTAGAGACATGGGCGGGAATGTCACGGCGGCGGTAGTGGTGGGTTTGTGGGAGGCGAGGGGCACGGCCACGACGGTGCCGACGGGCTTTGGGTTGGAGCCGCCAGACGGGGGAGGAGGTGCCTCGCTGGGCGGAGGCGTGTCCTGCGTGCGTCTTCGCCATGGAATTTGGGTTGGAGAAGGAGAGGGGAGATGGAGAGGTTGGGGGAGGAAGAGAGGTTGCGGGGCTGATTTTGGAATGAAAAATGAGGAGAAGGGGGGTTTAAATAGATGGAATTTAGGCAGTTGAAGAGGAGTTAAATGATTAATAGACATAAATACGGTGGATTTAGTGGTTGTGGCCCAAAAATCTAGAAAAATTAATGGAGGCGTAGGAAGTGGAAGGTTGCATGGAGTGAAGGCCCGGGTAGAAAGATGAGCGGTGCGTGAGGAGGATTTCGCAACTGCGAGAATTTTACAGGTGCGAAAGTCGCAAACACTGGAAATTTCCTACTTGCTCTAAGACTCCTAGCCTTATGACACTGGAAAAATAGAGAACCAAAAATTATGAGAAAACCACATTCTCCAGTAGGAAAAATTGCAAGAAAAACAAAACTAAAAATAAAGAAATTAGAAAATCACAATTAAAACTTAAAATAAAGCACCTGAAATTCGAAAAATTTAGTGACTTTTTTTGAGATCTTGCGAGCCAGCTCCCACTCAGGTAGTCTTTCGAATTCATGGGGGGTCAAGGAGGGGAATCTCCTCCTTGTCTGCTGAGTGTTGTGCTGCATAGGGTTTCAACCTTTGCCTATTGACCTTAAACACCCTATCGTCTTTGGAGTTGAGCAGGTCTACTGATCTATTGAGATAGACCTCCTGGATGGTGAATGGCCCAGTCCATCTCGACTTAAGCTTGTTTGGAAAAAGGTGGAGCTTTGTGTCGTAAAGCAACACTTGGTCTCCTTGTTTGAAATTCTTACGAGCTATTAGCTGATCATGCCACTTCTTTAACTTATCTTTTGTAATTCTTGAGTTGAAGTAAACATCATTCCTTAGCTCTTCCAGCTCAATGATATCAAGGAGCCTTTTAAGGCCCGACTTTACTTAATATCAGTTCGAAGCTTCTTCACTACCCACCTTGCTTATACTCAATTTCCATAAGTAGTGACATGCCTTGTCATAAACTAGGCGATGGGGACATGCGAGATGGTCTTGTATGTTGTTATGTATGCCATGGAGTCCCGGCGGCAGAGACCAATTCTTTCGTTAGAAGTTCACCACTTTCATCGATTATGGTCTTTATTTCCACTGTTGGCTAACTTCGGCACGATCAAGTCGAGGATGGGTATGGGGTGGCCACTTTATGCTTGACACCATAATTAGTTAAGAGGTTCTCAAAAGGCTTGTTGCATAAATGCGAACCTCCATCACTAATTATGGCTTTGGGGACCCCAAATCTGGAGAAGATGCTCTCCTTGAGATTTCAACACCACCACCTGGTATGTTTCTACGTAAGTCTTGCTTGACCCGTTTGACACGCTGAGTCATTTATGCTTCAAAATGTAGATGTATTCAAGGAGGAAGGGAATGGTCATGCGTCGATGCCCCCGAACATCGCGAATAAAGTCGACTCACCCAAGATCGAGTTCAAGGCATCATGTGACGACGAGGAGATTTTCCCTGACCTTTGGCATTTGTCGCATTCTGCATATGGTATGGGCATCCTTGAAAGGGAAGGCTGATAAAATCGGGTAGTACCTTCTTGGCGGTTTTACGGGAAGCGAAAATGGCCTCATGCATTCTCATAGCGGTGGTTGAGTATCCCTTGTTGTTACGCGGTACACACGCCCGATTATCGGTCGGCCTGATATTTGTCTGAAGGGCTCTTCCCAATAATAGGAGTGAATTTTTGCAAAGAAAAACTTCCTGTTTTGTGCCTTCCAATCTGTTGGTAACTCTCCTGTTGCCAAGTAATTGTGATAATGGCATACAGGTGTGTTTTCCAACCCGAAGCGGGGACTCTTGAACTTGTCATTGATTGGAGGGTTAGAGAGTGTTGTGTCTTATGGTTAGTCTCGAGGAGATGATGCAGCAACATTCTCGACACCACTTTTTGTCCTGTCTACAAGTTCGGACTCTTTTGCAGTGGGGAGAACCATCTAATAAGCCTAGCCTTAGCATTACATTTTGGTGAGGCGAGGTACTTAATTTGAATGATGCAGCGAATATATTATGTCAGGCCCGACCAAAGGCTCGAATTTGTCCCGGCGTAGACCAACTGCCAATGGCTCATACATGTGGTTGTGTAATTCCTCTGTGCCTCGTTCAATGTCTTGCTTGCGTAGTAGACCACATAGGGCTTTCCTTCTTCCCTTTGCCTGAGAACTGCTCCAATGGCGAGGTCACTTGCGTCGCACATTACCTCGAAAGGTAATTTCGTTGGGGCTCTCTTCATTGGTGCGAGTGGTCGAAGATAAAGCCTTGAGTTCCTCAAGCTCCTCTGGCAGTCTTCGTCCCACTCAAATTTAGCATCTTTCTCCAATAGCTTATAAAGGGGCTTGGCAATTTTTGAGAAGTCCATGATGAACCTCCTGTAGAACCCTGCATGCCCTAAGAATTGCCTCACAATATTCACATTAGTGGGAAAGGGCAGTTTAGAGATCATCTTAATTTTTGCCTTGTCAACTTCAATTCCTTTCTTGGAAATAATATGTCCCAGCACAATTTCCTGATTGACCATAAAATGGCATTTTTCTCAGTTCAATACCATGTTCTTCTCTATACACCTATGTAGGATAGTTTCCTAAGTTGGTGAAACATTCTTCAAAGCTCCTCATAAAGTATAACATCGTCCATGTAAACCTCCATAATGCGCTCCACCAAATCGAAGATGCGAAGTACCTTATTTGGAATGGCCAGCGGGAGCATTACCACGGGCCAGAGCATCCTCTGTAAGCATATGTGCGAATGGGCGGTGAAGGTAATTCTTCTCGGTCTTCTGCCAGCGATCTCAATTTGAAATAACTTTGAATAGCCATCAGGGAAGTAATGAAAATTAATTTGGAAATCCTTTAGTTGATCCAGTGAAGGGTAGAGGAAGTGATCTTTCCTCGTCACCTTGCCCCAGTCTTACATGTCAATACATACCCTCCAACCTGTAGTAAGGTGGGTGGGCACTTCCTCTCCCTTCTCATTATGCATAGTGGTGACCCTTGATTTCTTAGGCACAACCTGGGTTAGGCTCACCCAAATGTTATCGGATATGGGGTAAATAATACTAGCTTGTAGTAGCTTCAGGACTTCTTCACGTACCTCTTCTTGCATATGAGGATTTAGTCTCCTCACCGATACGCCTTCTTGGTTTTCCTCCTCCTCCAGTAGATGCAGTGAGTGCGAGCCTCTTTGGGCTAATACCACCCGAGGTCGGTGATTTTCCACGATGCTTTGCTTGTTCTTCCTGAGAGGATGCCCGGCAGGCTATTTTCTGTGAACAGCGAAGCGGAGGATATGACAAATTGCAGGCGCGCTCTGTTCTTCTAAGTAGACATATTTGATTCCATAGGCGAGGGTTTGGAGTCCGGATAGTGTGGTTCACTTTGGTTCCTTCCTTAATCGATAAAGAAGCGAATTTTCTTTGTTTTTTCTCCGGTGCCTACCATGATATTCATGTCTTGGGCTTCCTACATTGCTCTTGAGCAATCGACTAGTTCCTTAGTTATACGATGCATTTCTTTGTTGGGCGACTGTTCTTCGAGGATTGTATCAATTATGCATACCTCTTAAGACCGTCTTCAGCTAGGTTGCATGTGCTTTCCTTAAGTGGAAGATGTTGAGTTTAAGGTCATGTTTAGAATGTGTTCATATTGTTCGGAGTTGATAATAGCATTAGAAGTGGCAGAATGGTCTCATAGGATGACAGACACATAGTTAGCCTATTGCAGGCGGATTCTGTGTCAAGTACAACAAAATCTTAGGCAGGTAGAGATTTATCCACTTGTATTAGAACATCTTCCGCCTGTCCCCTTTGGTATCTTTATGGATCTGTCTATGAGAACTTGATGTGATGGAAGTGGACTTCGTCTCTGACCAATTTGTACATCGAATAAGGAAGCAAGTTTACCCTTTGGCACAGGTCAGTGGTGGCACTACACACAAGTGCCTCGATAATGCTTAGAGATAGTAGGAATGACCAGGATCTTTGTACTTAATTAAGTTTGCCTTTGGATGATATGCTTGACTTGTTCGATCGGGAAGGCACTTCTTGTCCCGACATTTTAGCCCTCTCTTCATTGTGCCTGAAGTCCTTGAAAATTTGGGCATATGTGGGGACTTGTTTAATCATATCAAGCGGGGGATATTGACTTTCACTTGCTATAGCATACAGTATTCGGCTGGTTGATGGCATTTTTCTTAGCTTTCGATTAACCACAGGAAAGATGGGGTGTGCTTTTCCTTTGCGGTCTCTTTAGTCACCCTCGTTTGGTTCGACCTCTTTAACTCCACGGCCTCTTACATTTGGTTTAGATGCGGTTGTTTAAGCTCTTTACTACTTCTCGATATGATAATTGCTTAGCCGTCCGTCACGGGATTTGGCTCATAGGAAGGCTAAAAAGCTGCATGCACTCCCAGGATTTGGTTGTATGCAGGATGGAAATTTCCCCTTTTCCTGCACTTGCTGCTGGTTGGTTAACCTTGAGATTGAATCTGCGGGTTTGTCATATTTTGAGAGATCTCAATCTGTAGGTTATCTTTTTGTTGAGGGTGCTTTCAACGTGTCGATTCTGCGATTAGCCCTAGGCATTCAACGCGCCCTCTGTTCCTCCATAAAGGGATTTACTTTACTACTTTGCTCGGAATTCGATATAGGTTGTTCAGCTAGAGATGAGGATGGAAATTGTGATGGTTGAGATGACATCTTATTCTTGTGCAGCCAAATTTTTATATAATTGGAGGCTTTGGCTTAAAGAGAGAGGTTAGGATGGTTCCTCCGGTTAAGGGTTATAGGTGTTGCCATATGGGGAATGATTTGAGGAGCTTGTATTGACCTGACATTGGCATGCTCTGCCATCATATCCCTTCTTGAGAAGAAGAGGTTGAAATGATACTTTCTCGCCCAGTGCTCATTGGATTGGCGAGGTAAACGAGGATTGTTAGGCATAGATGCCTCGATCCTTTGCTTTCGCACCTCATGGTGATTTCGCATTTCCGGCTCATCCAGTAATACAGTCGAAGTGGATAAGCTTTGCCTTCATCTCCATGTCCTACGTGATTAGTACATGCCTCCGCTTAAGTTGATTTGTAGTGCATCTCTTGCCTCTCACAGGGTTGGAGTTCATCCCATGCTTTGGATGTCTCGACCACATAGTTGTTTCAAATCCGCAAAAAAACTCCTCTTGGTGTTGCAAGTAAGTCCCCTCATGAATAGTCTCAAACAATTGCTTCATAGCGGGGGGACATTCCATTATAGAGTGATTAACCGGCATCAGTATCAAAGCCATGGGTGAGGGTAGAGCGCGTGATCTCTGAGTACCTTTCAGTATTTGGTAGAATTTCTCATTTCTGAGGTTGTGAGGTGTAAAATTCCCTCTTTAGACTATTAGTTTATGGGTCTTTGAAGAATTTCTTGGGTCGCACGCATATCTCCGATTCCATATAGTTCTTAGCCTCAAAGAGTTGAGCCAAATCTTGGCCTTGTCTTTCAGGGTTAAGGGGAAGGCTTTCAATTTCAGCAATTCCATATCAGTTACGCCCTCCTTGAAAGTCATGCAAACTTCCTCAAACTCCCAGATGTGTGTGTATGGATTTTCATTTTCCATACCATGGAAAGTTAGACGAGGGGCACGGATAAGGCGACATTCCACATCGCCCGATAGGGTGTGAGGATGCGCTCTCACCATGGTGGAGTGTATGGTCTCTCATTGCTCTGTATGCATTTGGGTTCCTTTGAACCCCCTGTTGGCTATGCTATTCCTCAGGTGGAGGGTCCATCTGGTTAGTGTTTAGGCTCACTTCACAGCCATGTTAGTCGTCTGCCCGACCACTTCAATCTGCTGTAGTGTTCTGTCTCCAATGGTGCGTAAGGCTCTTAGGCAAGCAACAGAACCAATTGACAAAAAGCGAAATTTGCAAAAAAAGGTTAAGGTTAGCTAAAATAAAAATAAAATAAAAATAAAAATTCTATGTATGGACGGTATAAAATTCATCCAGCCCGATAGTGGCTAGCAGGGGAGAATAAAAGTAGAGAGACAAAAAAGGGTTAGAATTCGCAGCGCTTGTGATGAGGATCAAGGGATTCAGCCCGGCTCTCACTTGCATTAAGGCACCATCCTCGGCAACTGCACCATTTTGATTCGCACGTAAGCGTGTAGCTGAGCGACTAGAATCGGCCAAAATTTCAGCAAACCTATGGCTTCTCTTGTTGTAGCCTAGCTCTTTGCGATTATAGCGACTCTAGGGTCGAACTTCGAGGATGGGTTTTCTTAAGCCTTGAAATGATTTACAGTTAATGTGAAATGGTGAATTCAGCTTTGGTTAGGGTTTTGTACTTGATGTGATTAATTGGTTTGAAAAAGTATGAACAAAAATGAAATATAATGTAAAAGAGCTCATGAAGTCTCAGACCCCTTTGGGGCTTGAGGTTAAGAAACGACGAGAGATCTCGAATTGCTTTTCGTGTTAAGGGGAGGATAACCTATAGTCATTTCTAATAGAATCTTCGTTTAGCTATAAAAGCCCGAACCTAAAGTTTTTTCTCTTGAGATCCCCCGATTTAAGTGTCGTGTGTTTCATAGCAATAAAAACATTCTTTGACCTAACACAACGGTAAATAAACAGCTAAGCGAACCTCAGTGGATCTGGCAAAAAGCATCCTTTGAGGCCACTACTTTTGCCAAATCTTGGCAATCCAAGGTACATCAAAAGGATTTAAACACAGTGAGATCTTTCCTTAAGCATAAATGACGATAGCGCATGTGTTGAAAACGGGGGAGGGCCAGCGGTTACACAGAACATAGCTTTAGTGACCTTCCTCTTGAAGTTGGGGGATTGACTAAGCATCCACGAGTTGTCATCTCGAAAGTGTTTGGCGGTGAAAGAAATAAGAGAAAGGGAGAGAAAGTAGAGAAAATCACGAGGCGGAAATTTGAAGCTTTCATCAAAATTATTGCATAAAGTGATCATCATTTGTACAGAGCCTTGACGAAAGCTTAAATACAGCTTAGAACAGGGAAATTATAAAAATGTACGAACTACGAAAAATATATAAGGGGGTAGTTTAGGAAAAAGCCCGCGAAAAGGTGGTGAGTGGAGCGGAAGCGGGTTGCGAAATTTCGCGACTGCGAAGACCAGCGGCGCTGCGAAATTTGCGGTAGTCAATTTCACGCAATTTTGGCTCAATTTCCATCCAACCCCTTGACACGCGTCTCAGGAGTTTGGCTTGGATTCTTTATGTATGAGTCAGCTCGATGACATTGGCATATTTTGCTTGTATAACTACAAAAATAGCCATAAAATGCGATAAGTAGTAAAGTCGGGACCTTAATGTGTCAATTGGGTTATTTAAGTTGATTAGTTCACAAAAAGTGCTCAAAACCTACTATAAACAGGGTTCAAAATAGCACTATTTGAGCACTAATCAAGGAATGATCTTGATCATGTGTTAGCTTAGATCTAATCAAGGAAAGGGAGAACTCTTTAAGATCTCAAGGATGAGACATCATTAAATGCTTGTAAAAATACGCGAATGGCCTTATCTTGGGAGCAAAGAAATTTGGAGTCATAAAATGGGTATGAAGTATTGGAAAGAAAAATCACAGAGATCTTATAAAGAGAAAATATGATTACAATAATTGGTTAGATACATGTTTTAGAAATGGGCATGACTCTAATCGTGAAATGTATATGTAGTTAAGGGAGAAATCTAAACTATACTACCTTGCCTCTTTAATAAATTTAGTTATAATTCATGAAAGAATAGAATGAGATTATATTTGCGAGGAATTGATAATTTCCGCAGCGATGAAATCCAGTGTCTACTTCCAGCAATAATCGGTTGAGTCGAGTTTAGTGCAGGATTTTTAAATTTTCCTTTTATTATAGATGTAGAAATTCGGATAGTAGAATTCTTAGTTAGGTTACCGAAAATTATATGAAATGGGAGTTCAAATAGTGTGGAACTTGAGTAGTTAGGGTAGTTGAACTTTAAATTCTTTTCAATCGCTGTGGGAATGATATCTGGACTTATAGGTCCACTTTTATTACTTGTACGACATGTGCACTTGCAGCATTTTAACCAAACTAAATCTTCAATAAATTCATTGACAAATCCATTTTTATTATGAACATACAAGTTCTATTTGGTTTAAATAAGTTTTGGTGCCTTTGCAGGGATTAGGTAATAGTCCTGGAAATTTGGAAGTAGCGAAACTTGATCTATCTAAAAATTGGTCAACATGTACATGTACACCTTTGGTGATAAACATGTGATGAGCATTTGGTTTACATGAATGATGAATATACCCCGAAGGAATATTCATTACAGTGATAGTTATTATCGGTGTTTGATCACTGAAGACATCAATTACGAGGTTAATGCTTTGTCAAAGGCAAAGACATTAATGGAGTGCCTGACATCTTGGAATGGGATTTTTACTTGCATTTGAATTTATTATTTTGATTTGGTTTTGGAACTTATGTGAGCATGCTTATTTGTTTGTTATTTTCTACTCAGCTCTTGCTAATGTTGCAAATCTATCTGCTCAAGTTAATGGAATTCCGTAACCGATGGGAGGCGATTTCAAGATTTGGAAAGAGAACATAGAAATTGTTCTCAGTTGTATGGAATTAGACCTAGCATTAAGAATTGAACGCCTACTTCTACTCCGGAAAACCTCAATGAGGCTAATATTGAGAAGTGGGAAGATCCAATCGCTTGAGTCTAATGCTTATGAAACGCTCAATTCTAGAAGCATTTCGGGGATCTATCACTGAGAGCGCTAATGCTAAGACATTTCTTCTTGATATAGAGCAAGTCTTTGCTAAAAATGAAAAGGCGAAAACAAGTACTCTTTTGAGAAAACTTGTTGGCATGAAACACACAAACAAGGAGAATATAAGGGAGTACATCATGGAAATGTCTAACATTCTTTGGGAAAACTAAAGCACTTAAGAAGTTGGGCTTTGATGATTTGCTTGCGCATTTAGTTCTTATATCTCTTTCTACACAATTCAGTCAGTTCATTGTAAGTTATAATACTCAAAAGGATAAGTGGACTTTGAATGAGCTTATTTCTCATTGTGTGCAAGAAGAGGAAAAGATAAAGAAAGATAAGACAGTAAGTGCTCATTTAGCATTAACTTCTCGGAAGAGAAAAGGAAGAGCAAAGACTCTAACAAAGACCAACGCATAAAGGTATATCCAAGCAAAAGAAGGGAAAGACACAAGATAAGGAATTCACTTGCTATTTCTGAAAGAAAGTGTGTCACTTCAAGAAAGTCATTGTGTGCAAGAAGAGGAAAAGATAAAGAAAGATAAGACAGTAAGTGCTCATTTAGCATTAACTTCTCAGAAGAAGAAAAGGAAGAGAGCAAAAGACTCTAACAAAGAGACCTTGCATAAAGGTATATCGAGCAAAGAAGGGAAAGACGGAAGATAAAGGAATTCACTTGCTATTTACGAGAAGAAAGTGTGTCGCCGAGAAGAGTGTCCTGATTGTTTAGCGGTGTATTAGAAAGGTCTTCTTACCATTCAGTTTGTTACAAAGTTAATTTGCTTTTGTACCCTAGTAGTACTTGGTGGGTAGATGCAGTGCTACTACTCATGTAAGTATTTCCGCCTACGGGGTTGTCGCTAAATAGATCCTTGAATGATTCTGATATTCATCTATGTGGGCGATGGCAAAGCGAGCAGAAAGTAAGCGATAGGGACATTGGGGTTTGGTATTAAATGTCAGATACAAGACCTGACATGCGACATATTTTTGCATATAGGCAAGGTAAATTTCTTTGCTGAAGTGGGGATTACTTTATAGTGGGCTCCTTTTGAAATAATAAAATAATATATATTTATAATTTATAATTAATTAAATATAATAAAAAATTTAGTTGTGCCGACTCTCAAAAAAAACTCACATTAAATGCGATAAAGCTCACCAGACTCACTTCATCTGATAAGGAAGTCTCACATGAGTATAACCGTTAAATGATATATGTCTTTTCTGAGCTCTTCAAATTACCAGATTACTTTCACATGCAATGAGCTTGCTTTTTATTTTTGTTAAAAAAAAGTTAAAGCAGCTCTTTAACTGTCGAGTTCTACTCTAGTTCAAAAAAATGATAGGGTTTCTCTTTCTAAAAAAAATTAGAGTTCCTACTGCGATAAAAAAACAAGCAGAGCCAATCTTCGATGTCGATCATAGGTATGGGAAATAATTTATTATTTATTTTTTAATGTATTTTATTTGATTATTTTATATTTTATCAAATAATAATTTTGTTAGTTTTATATTTTTATTATGCGGAGTTCAATGAAGAAGAAGACATGTTCGTTTTGATCAATTTATCAGATTAAGTAGTTATCATTATTGATCTAATTTAAAGTTTGATTTTGAATTGATATTGAATTGAGTTATTATGTATCTCTTTAGAAAGTATTTGGATATGAAAAAGAAAGAAGAAAAAAGAAAAGCGAGGAGTTTTACAATCTCAGTGGGACATGGACAAATTTCTTAAAATGTCTAGTAATGTTGGCAAAAGAAATATATGAGAAGGTTCAAGATGAAAAAGATATTAATGAAGAGGGAAAATTTAGTAAATAAGAAGATTTGGATGATTGTGAACAAAAATTTTGAAGAATGTGGAAAATAGGAATGAAGCGACATGATAATTTGGAGGAAAATATGAATGAGCAACCAGATGATTTAGAGAAAATACACATGTTGTTCCTTTGCCTTCACAGACATTATAGATCCAGGGAAATTGGAAAATTATTGATCAAAATTTAATAGGCATGTTGGTGAAAGAGGTCCTTCTAAAGTAAAAGTGGATAATTTTTTCTAAAGACTGAAAATAGGCATTTCTCTTCTACGCATTACGCTCGTTATTTATCAAATGGTGAAAATTTATCGGAAAATGATTTGGTTTACTCGATTTCATTGGATAAAGTATTTTGCTTTTGTTGTGAGATTATTTAAGAAAGGAAAATACTTTTCAATTAACCTAATGAAGGAACTAATGATTGGAAAAATATCAATTATAGGCCTCAAAAAGTCGCGAAACTAGTAATGAGCACATCACGAACATGAGAAGATGGATTGAGTAGAGGGTCTGAGGTGACAATTGATAAAGCATTACAAGATCAAATCAACAAAGATAGAAAACATTGGGAGATAAGTTTTTGTGAATAGTTTCTATTGTTGGCTTCTTTGCGAATAATTTGGCATTTCGAGGGAATGCGAGAAAATTTATGAAAATAATGGAAATTTCTTGGTATAATTGAAATGATTGGCTGAGTTTGATCGATAATGAAAGAACACCTCAAGCCCAGTTCGAGGAAAAAGGAAATTCATTATCATTATCTTAGTCATAAAATTCAAAATGAATTTATACTTATCTTTGGCGAGGTGATATAAAAATGAGATTATTAAAAAAGTTAGAGAAGCAAATATTTTTCGATTATACTTGATTGTACACAGATATAAGTCATGAAGAACAAATGTCTCTCCACCAATACGTGTGTGGATGTCTCTGCAAAGTCCAGGTTAAGGTAGAAGAGTTCTTTTAGGATTTCGAAAGTGGAGGATACCTCGGAGACGAGGATTATTTGATGAATTAATAAATCTTTAGAACACTTGAACTTGATCTTGGTGATTTAAGGGTCAAGGTTATGATAGCAGTTCAAATGAAAGGAAAGCATAAAGGTGCACCAAAAATATTAGAAGTAAATCCGAGGCTTTCTACACCCGTGGCTGGTTGTCGTAGTCTTAATGCACACTTTGTGATATAAAGCGAGGAATTCTTGTGTAAAGGCCTAAATCTTTTTTTGGGGTATCTGATGCATATATATATTTGTTTTCATCTTCTGAGCGATGTAAAATTTCTTGAAGATAATGTAAAGGTTTGACCGCTTGCAGCTTTCACGAGACACGTTGGGAAAGTCGAGTTAGAGAATGTGTTAAGGCCCCGGTAAGATTTCATTCAAATTAAGCTAACTTTAACTCACTTGGTGGAAACAAGTGATGATGCAAGAGCGTTCAGGGATCTTCAAAGAAGTTTATTGTCGGATATCATGGATTTTAATTCTTATTTGGCATGGTTATTTGATACGATATTTTATCACGTAGGTAATAGAGTGTTCAAGAAATGAAAATGTTGCGATAAAGACATAGTTATTGATCTTTGTATTGAGTCATTTGAAAGCACTTATTTCTTTCTTTGAGACATCTTGGATTTGGGCTGATAAGATTATTCTTAAAGAAATTGATGCTCAGGATGAAAATTGAGCCTGCGTTTGTGAAAAGCGTATTATTTACGCCAAAAAGCGGTTTGATGAAAGGCTAGTAAAGAGATTACAGTCGGTGAAGAATCTTACTAAGAGTTGATTATTTCTTATATATAGTTGATCAAGCTATTTCTTCTTTCAAATAGTAGATTTGAACAATTTCAAAATATAGAAAGAATATTTTGGATTTTTATTGATTCTGTGAGATTCACGTATTACGGATGATGATTGTTTAGTCTTGAAAAAATTTTGAGGAGCGTATTAACATGGACTACGATATTGATGGGGATGAGTTATTTTACATTTAAAGATTGTGAGAAAGTGCTTACGAAAGGGGCCAAAGAGCAATTGAAGTGTTAAACATTTGAAAATGATGGATTCTTGTTTTCGAATGTAGCATGGATTTAACTTCTGAATACTATTGACTATACGATTCTGAGTTGCCTCTGCGAGAAAGAAGTTTCTCAAAGTTGAAGTTAATCAAATAAATACGCCGATCCTTGATATTCTGAAAAGATTGAATGATTAGTTATCATCTGATGAAACATATCTTTAGGAACAAATTGATTTTAATAGTTTGGTGTGATTTTTATGTCTAAAATGCTTGTAGAATAAACTTCTGATAGAATTTTTTATGTAATGTTGAATATATTTATTCGATAAAAAATTTATTTTAAACATATATATATAATAGAGCAAAAATAGCGCAAGGCCCCTATAAAGTAAGGGGCAGCCTGTATGTAAAGCGTCTTGTGAAATTAAAGTGTTCAGTTGAAATAACTCGTAGATTAAAAACTACATCGAGTTTATGTAGACATTTTATGGGCCAGGCTTGAGGCAGAGCCTAACTTCGATCTTGGATCATTAAATTTCAATTTTGATCTGAATAATTTATATTATTACACGTGATACATCTTGAGACATATTCACAATATAATAAATAGTATAAGATTATGGGTTCAAAAGCATGAGAGTCTTTGGTTCTTCAAATAACCTATGAACTTATCGAATTTATTTATTTATTTTTTTGTATTTATCCTTTTGACTTATCAATTAACCCTTCCATAGTTGATTATGATGTCTTTATTATTCCATAGTTGATTATAACATCTTTATTATTCATTTGACTTATCAATTAACTATTTCATAATTGATTAAGGCGTTTTCATTATCCCTTCAAATATGATGGTAGAACGATCCAAAAGATTATTATTACGAGTCACGTCAATCCATCGTTATTGCATCTTGTGAGAGAAAATGTTCCAACTAAAAATACTTCCGAACGACGTCCCTTCAAATATGATGGTAGAACGATCCCAAAGATTATTATTACATGACACGTCAATCTAGCATTCTTGCATCTTGTGAGAGAAAATGTTCCAACTAAAAATACTTCCAAATCACGTCTTAGTTTTTTTTTATAAGTACGTAATTTTGTCTTCACTTGATCATCGTAACCGCCTTGGTGAAATTTAAGCCGAGTGCTCACGATGTGTTAGTTTAATAAGTCAGATGACACTCGATGTATAGGAAGTAGCTACCTTAACATATTCTTGAAGGCTCCTTGATTCCACCACATGGGTGTCATATGGTTTGTCTATTTTCTTTTAAAATTCGAAGAAAATATAAGAGAAAAAAAATAAAGAATTAAAATTAATAAATTAATTTGATATCTAAAACAAAAATTAAGAGAAAATGTTTAAAAAATAAAATTGATGTCACAACATTCACACGTGTGGTAGATATTTTCTGAATTCAATGAATCAATGAATGTACACTTCTAGATAAGTCATACTTTATGACAACATAGTACATGCCTCAGTTGCCTATTTTGACCGCAGCCTCTTCCACTCATTCAAATACTCATCAATAATTCATAAACAAGTAAAAGAAAAAAAATTCAACCTAGTGGTTCTTTTTCCTTTAAACCAATCTAGTGGTTCTTTTCCACTATTGTTAGCATAATCTCTTCTACAACCTTTTCCTTTTTTAAAATAAAATTATTTTATTGATTCAAATTAATAATACATGGATAAAAATAAAGATATTAAATCACTAAAAATTATAAAAGATAAAACAACACTCAAATTAATATCTCTTCTATTTCTTAAAATGCTTGATTACCAAAAAAAATGAGGTTGTGTTTGATTATTAGAAAATACTCAAGAAAAATTATTTAAAATTTTATATATTATTAAATTATTTAGTCTTTATATTGATAAGTTAAAGTAATTAAAATATGTTTAAAGTAGTAAATAAAAAATGATATGTTAGATTTAATTCTAGTCTTATTTTCCTACATTTTTTATTTTCTTTTACTTGTTTTTATCTTCTTTCTCGTACATTTTTCCTATTCTATGTATGATTCTCGGAAAATGTTAAGAAAATATGAGGGATATAAAATAGATATAAAAAAAAAAGTAGAAATAGAGGAAAAAGGAAGAAAATAAAAACTCAAATTGAATTGGATGTAATATTTGTATTTCCTTCTTCAAACTCATTTTATTTTATTTTATTTTAACTCATCAATATAAAAATTAAATAATTTAACAATATGTGAGTCATTTTTAAGTAATTTTATTTTTAATTGATTTTCTTTGAGATTTTAGTTAGACAAACCAAATATAAAAATTTATTTTCCTTAATATTTTTAACTACCGGCGCACCCCGAGAAACCAAACAAAACCTGGCTCTATTTTCTGTTAAAATTGCTTGTAGACCCAAAGTTTCATTACCACAGTCATTACTTGACCGTGTTTAGCATGCATAAGAGTTGATGCCTACTCTACAATGAGACCTTGTGTTTAGCACGCATAAGAGTTGATGCCCACTCTATAATTTACCCCTGGTTTTAACTCGCAACACAAATCAAACTCTTGTCACGAGATAAGATGTACATTTACCCCTGATTTTTACTCGTATGTTTCATTTCGAACCTTGGTTTTTAAATCACAAGAATCGTATGCAGTATCTTTCGCCAATAGAAACCATTATCAAAGTAATTATAAAAATTCTGTGGTTTGAAAACTTTGGCCAGCGTGTGGGTATTTGATGCATTGGCGTAGGTGGAGTTATAAAAGTAAGCGTAAGATATTTCGATTTAAAAAAGTTTAGTCTGAAATTTTGAGGCATTGGTGCACCACCTTATCCACTATAATCACCATATCCAATGTTTTAAAAACCAGATTGAATCGGTTTGTCCGACCATTGACTAGTGGCCTTTTTGGTCCCGATTTGGCTACGGTTCGACCCGTAAACCATGAATCGATAAAGCACTACGGTTGAATCATGGTCAGATTTTAAAAGCCGTTATTAATGATACGACTTGCTTTTATATTCGGCCCGTGCTGAGCGAGTCAAATACCCACTTGTGTCAAAGTTTTCAGGCTGGTTGTAACTATTTTTAATGGATGGGCATGAAAGACCTTCTGTATATGGCGTCAGGCTCATCTTGGGATTAAAGTTTGAATCTGAAAGTCGAGGGCGTTGGTGCGCGCATCACTCTTGTCACCATGCGTGTTTTAAAGGCTAGGATCGGTTGAATACGATCGATCTAAACAGCCCCAGTTAGCAAATGATATTTTTTATCAGGAATTTGTTATAGGTTGCTTTTCATAATGAATCGGTAAGCTTTTTAGGTTAAATTCGATTTTAAAACGTTGATCGTACCCTTTGATTTAGTGATATTTTTACCCGATATTTAGAAAATCCGTATTCAAGGCATTATTCCATTCTACTTTCAAGACGGTGGAATGTCTTAATTTACTTATCCAGAAAGGACTTGTTATAATTCTATCCATAATGCCAAGTGAGTTCTTATCACATATTCTTATTCGTCATGGATAAGAAAATCGAATTAAATTAATCAAAATCTACGCGTCACATCCTTTTCAAACCGCCCCTGCCACTTTGATTCTCTATAAAATTCTTTAACTCTAATTCACCAAAAATCACACAACCAAAATGGAGGAAGAAACATATTCATGTCGGCTTGGTGCTGCTATCTTCCCAATTGGCTTCCTTCTTTTCGCCCAACGAATGCGGCCGCCCGAAGCCGGCAACCCAGGACTTGTGCCAACAACCTCTGCTGCGACAATACGGCTACTGTGGAACCAACGGCGGAGTACTGTTCTCGTCCCAAAAACTGTCAAAGCAACGCTGCCAGTCCAGCGGCGGCAGCGTGGTGGTGGTGCTGGCGCGCTGGTAATGTGAGGGCGACTTACCATTACTATAATCCGAACAAATGGATGGAATTTGTATGCAGTGAGCGCCTACTGCTCCGCGGGACGACAACAAGTCCTACGCATGGCGCAGCAAATATGGATGGACTGCTTTTGTGGTCCTGCTAGTCCCTACCGGCCAAGCTGCCTGTACCAAACCAGTGCTTGAGGTAAGATTAATTGTTTTTTTTATAACTATTTATTTAGAATTACAATATTGTATTAATCTGCTCAACAAGTTTCAAACCCGGTCTCTCCCCTCCCTCCTATGTCTCATCTAATGCTTTAAACCAATTGAGGTTGGTAAGGTTTATGATACGATCCTACATCGGTTTCATACAAAAATATAGAGTGGTACTTAAACTTGAGAGGTTCTCCCATTTATCAGATCGATATTTTGGGTTGAGCTCTCTGATTAGACTTGAGGTCCTATCATTAGTGTTTTCATTAAGAGTCGGTGCATGCTTGGGAAGGGGCCTCCTCGAGAAAAGGCCCTCTTAGTAAGAGCTTCTTGGGGTATGAAATAATACGATCTACGTCGGAGTTTAAATCTGAGTGTGAAATGGTATTTAAGGCAGGTTATCTCGCCCCTATCAGTAGTCTTTTGGGTTGAATTTGGAGTTGAGTTTGAGGCCCTAAATTTCGGAAATCTAATCTTTCATTATCTTTTAACTTGATTTTAATAAAATAATATTTGTTATTTTCTTATAAAAATAATTATTTCTTTATAAGATACCTGCCAGTAATAGATAAAAACATTTTTTGTTTGAGTCATTTTCAAAACAAACATGAAGAGGATTTAGTTTTACAAAACTTACAAATTTACGTGAAACCTAAATAGGAAACATATTATGGGCAAGCTTTTTTAATTCATAAGTATTAGAATCCCAAAACCTTAAATCCCTTCACTACCACATAGATACCTAAAAAAATCCATAATACTGCACATGACCTCAAGACTTTTTCAGATCTAGTAAAACAAAATTCAAGCCATCCATCCATCTCTACCATTAATATTATGAAAGTGGTTGTTTTTCTTTCACATTTTATTGATATTTATATATATATTATTATGAAATTTAGGGACATATATATGATAGAGATTATACGAATTGTACACACTTGCAGGTCACAAATTCTGGGACAGGGGCACAAGAAACAGTGAGAATAGTGGATCAATGCAGCAATGGAGGGTTGGATTTGGATTCGGCAGTATTCAAAGATTGGACACTAATGGGGCTGGCTATAATCAGGGTCACCTTACTGTCAGCTACCAGTTCGTGAACTGTGGTGATTAAAATTAAATCGCCTATTAATCTTAGTATTAACTACTGGAATACGATCAAACAATTTGAGAATTCTTGTCCACTAAAAGCTATAAATAAGAAGAAAAGCGAGAATAGCTTTGAGGAATAATTAGTTAATAAAATGATGTCAAGTCTAATCTTGACTTTGGCCTAAATATGCCAATTGAAAAGTTGCATCATATAAATGTTCTCGTAAGAGTGGATATGCTATAATCTGTTTTTTTTTTTTCCCTTTGTGATAATAAGAGCAGGCAATTAGGACTAGCCGATCGGGCTGGGGTCCACATCAGGCTAAGAGGAAAACTGGGCCACACTAGGTGAGGCCTAATTTATATCGGAATACGATTTTGCTGGCTGATAGGCGATTTTATGTAATGTAAAATGGTACGTACGTCCTATATGTGTAAGTGCACACGTCGTCTCAAGTAATAAAGTGAAAAAGTATAAGTATCGTCACACGATGATTGAGTTACTAAATACCGAAATTTGGTAGTCCTAGCTTTATTTGGATGATGGAAGATATGAAAAAACTAATAAACTAAAATTACAATTTAACGTCTGAGATAAAAATAAGCGGAGAAAGCTTAGGGTTTAGAATTTCGTTTAGTTGAAATCCTTATGCATTCTAGTTCAATTCACCCACAAATTGATTCCCTGTCGCTTTATTAATGGTATCGCCGACTTTTGCACATGTAGATCTCTCTCGATAATCCACATTCTACCAATGGAACTTAGGTATCTTGTCTCTTCGATCTGAAGCTACAGAGTGCGATAAAATTTCTGAGGCCTAAAATCACATATACAAAGCCGTGAGGAATCTGCTTGTCAATGTGGTGAAATGTGATGCCACTACGCATGTCTAATTCAACTCTCATTTCTCAATTTTGAATTGAACCCGTAAGCATTGCCAATACATGTAATGAAAGAATAGAATAAGAGCGTCCCAATAAGTAATGCTTGAATATCAGGCTAGAAAGTAAATCAACGTTCAAATACATAATCATAAACAAACTACATCTAAGCCCTAGAAAAATGAGATTAGTTCATGGAGAAAGAGAGGAGGGGAGAAGGAGAGAGAAGGAGGGGAGGAGAGAGAGGAAATGCTTGCAGAAGCTGAAGAAGCGAGAAAGAGTGGAGTGGAAACCCATTTTTTTCTCTTCAAATCTCATTCTTCTTCTCCTTCAAGGCCAAAATCGATTTCCTCCAAGAAAGATGTGCCTTAGGGTGTTTCCACCGAAAGTGCTTAACTACTTTGCACCAAAATCTCCTGAACTCCTCTCGTCAAACCCCTCTACACTAAATGCCCTAATTTGAACCCCTTTATGCCAAAAACCAAGAGAGCGGAAGAAATGGGTTTTGGCAAAAACATGGGCCTCGACATCACGCTGTAGCGTGATGGATTTGGCGCTAAAGCGTGGCAAAAAAATGGGAGCTACTGAAAGACTCAAAGTCAAACCATACTGAAGCATGAAAATACCCACGCTATAGCGTGAGAGCACTCACGCCTCAACGTGAATTACTCACGCTTCGTCCATAATTCCATGTTTTTTTTTTTATATCGTTCATTTCCTTCGCCCGTAAACGCCGTCAGAGCTGGGAATCGCGCAATCTTGGTATACGGAGTACTCGGAGGTCTAGAATCTGCCGTACCAATGAGAGCCATAAAAGAACATCACACAAGCAAAATGATCACATGTTTATTGTGAATGCATGATGACTTTGTCGATTTTTCTTCGATTTCGCTCATTTTCACTCAATAGTTGGCCTAATCAGAAAATTGAGAAAATATAACATTATGACACTTATTCATATGATAGAATTAGTAAAACCTAAGCAAAATATGGGGATAAAATGAGTATTTAAGATACTCATCAACGGCTTCTAACTTAGGCTCTATCTCAAGATTAGGTAATTTGTATTTGTACAAGTCGATCCCTATGTTAATACAAAAAAAGGTTTTTAAATTATTTAATACTTATATATATAGATAAATAAATAAAAAGGTTTAAAAGAAGTGTGTAGGAATAAAATATTGAGTTTAAATATTTTTTTATACATCAACTTCATATGAAAAGAAGGTAAAAATTACTGGTTTTAAATACTAAAAAATTAAAAATTAAAAAAAAAAAAGTTGATGGGCTCAATTGATACCTTAGCCATAGTTGATAGACAAATGACAAAAAAATTAGTTGAGGGACTAAGTTGACAGTTGAGTCATAGTTGAAAAGCAAAAATAGCCTTTACCCTTTTTTATTTATTACTCAAATTTATTTTTTTTAACTTTAATCCATATAATTTACTTATTTGACTAAACATACTTACAACTTAATTTAAATTATTAATATAAACCAATTTAAAATATCATTGTATATTAATAAGTCTTGTTCAACCAAAGTACCCAAAACTTCTCATACCAAGCTTACAATACACAATAACATAGTCTCTTAGTTGTCTCCAATCTCTCATTATCACTGAAGAAAATTTTCACAACTAATTCTCTGATAGCATAAGAAAAATCTATTAGTTTGTGGATAAAAGTCATGAAAAATGAGTTTTTATCATAATAATTGTAACAAATGATGAAATTCTAATAACAAAGGGATTCATCGTATAAGGTGGTGTTTGTTTTTTTACTTAATCTTTGAATAGAGCTTTTTGAGAACTAATCTTGAATAGTACTTAATAACATTAAGTATTAAGTTGTTTATTTTTTAACATTAGGTAGTGAGTAGGGATGACAACGAGACAGGTTATTTCGGGTTCTCGTCTCATCTCGCTCTTAATGGGATGAGTTTGGTTTAATTATAATCAGGTTTTGGTTTATTTTCTCAAATCTGAGACGGGTTCGAGTATTGTTACTCCTGCCCCGCCCCGATTATATTTTAAAAATATTTTTTATTATTTTATTTTTACTTTAATATAAACAATAATAATAATTAGAATGTTTTTTAATAAATAATTTATAAAAATTCATAATATTTTTTTTTTTTATAAAATATATTAATTTAATATAATAAAAATAAAAGAAAATATAAAAAATAAAAAATAAAAATAAAGAAACAAAAATCAAATCTCAAGAAGGACGGGTTTGGGAATTTTCCTATCCCACAGCCACATTTAATTTTAAATGAGACAAATTTGGGAATTAGAAAAATAAGCAATGAGATGAGGATGGGGGCGCCACATCCCTGGCTTACTCTCGTTAATAAATCACTGTGGTGTGTATTCTTTAGCATTTCTTTTTATTAAACAATGATGGAGTTTTGCTATTTTTTGTGGAAAATGAGCTTCCCATCTGAAAGAAAGCCAAATATTATATTTTAATACATGTCGAAGCTTTTTTAAAATTTCATGATATGTGTAGAAATTTTAAAAAAGCAAATAGCTCTTATCTTTGAAAGCTATTCGACTTTCGGCATTAAGTTAAAAACAAAAGCGTAATGAAACTCTGGCGTAAGACAAAAGCAAACAACCTAAGTTGCATGATATTATGTGTCATTAATATGAATATATTAATTATGGGTAAACTCTATAAGAGAAATTGCAATCGATTTCACAAAATATCAAAAAAATGACATGTTGTTCCTCGAATCATCATAAAGCTAGTCTCCTCAAACTATATTTTTGACTAATTAAAGTCAGATTGTATTACTAACTGATTAGACTACAAAGTTTTTCTTCTATCATTGTGGATTTGTAAGATAGATTTCAAAACTACATTTGATTTCCAAAATTTGGAAAAAAAAGTATGAAAAAATGTTGTGAATCGTGTAACAATGATGATAAGAATCGGAGAAGAAAAACAAGAACACAATGCACGGATTTTACATGGTTCAGTTGTGTGCCTATATCCATAGGAATGAAGGCTCAAAATTTCCTTTATCACTAAATAAAGGTTACATAGGAGGGGTATTTATAATAGCGGCCCGGATATGATCAGTGCAAAAATACCCACATATCACGAACATGTAGTATCATTACAACGAGGGCTTCCTCCTGCACCCCAATAGAGGACATACTTGGGAGTGCAATGTCGTCGGCTCCACTCGCACTACATATATATATATATCACCGAGGACCCTCAGTTTTCTCGGGGCCTAGCAGTTTTGTCAGGAGCTTTATAATAACATATTCGTCTACTAGATTAGAGAAGTTCATATTTATATATGTCAGAAACTTTCTCTTATCCGATATGAGATGTGATAAATACTTTTCTATCCAAGATTTAGGGGTTGTTTGTTTTTTGAGCTTATCTTTGAAAGGTGAATAACTTTTCGACGTGGATTGTTTATTTTAAAATTTTTAAGCGACTTATTGTTGAAATTTTTAAAAAAAAAGTTATGAATAAGAAAAAAGTCTGATGAAAATATTTGGGTTTTTATTCGAGGAAAAGTCGATTTTTCGTAAAAATAAGAAAAAGCTTCATCATTCTTGCGTGGGGAGAAGGTTAGCGACATTCCTCGCAGGGATGACAACGGAGGAGTTTGGGCGAGTGGCTCATCGAGCCCGGCCGCGTTTATTTTTTTCAATTCCCTAAAAACCCTATTTCATTTAAAAATTAAAGCGAGGTCGAATAGGGATAGAAAATTCTCAAACATACAATTTACATTTGATTTTTGTTTTGTTTTTTATTTTTAATTTTTATATTTGCCTTTTTATTTTTTATTATATTAAAATTAATATATTTCATAAAAAATAAAAATATTATGAATTTTTATAAATTATTTATTAAAAAACATTCTAATTATTATTATTATTATTTATATTAAAGTATAAAATAAAATAATAAAAAATATTTTTAAAATATAATCGAGGGCAGGGTGAGAGTATGATACGAACCTTGTAGGCTCGTCTTTGGATTTGAGAAAATAAAGCTCCGAGGCCGTTAAAAACTCCAATTACAGTTAAACCAAACTCATCTCATTAAGAGTGGGGTGGGCGAAAATCGAAACCATCAAAATCTGGTGTGTCCCTCTTCCATTTGCCGTGTTAAAAAAGCAAGCAACATCTTAATGTTATTAAATGCTTATTTAGTAAGGTTAAAAGTTTCATTCAATATTAAGTAAAAAAAAAGCAAACACCACCTTAATTGTTTAATTCAAATGATTTAGCTATTTGATTTTAGGGTTCCTTGAAGTTTTCCGAGAAGAAAATGAAGCAAATCTTACTCAAACATTATTTTCTATAACCAAATGAAATATCGCTTTAGAATATAAACGTTTTGTCCTTTATCAATCCCATTTATGTTGAGTGTAAGATTAATCATCTCAAACATTATACGCTTATTTTGAATAAATTTATATATTATTATTGCTAGAGAAAAAATAATAATTGATAGGGTTTGAAAAATGGGCTCGCGAGGAGCCAGCTCATTAAACCACGAAGGAGGAGGCATGCGGGTTGGAAGCATTCAAGCCTTTTGGCCTTGACAGGGATGAAGGCCCACGTCAGTTAGGCATGCCCATTGAAGCTATTCAGGCCTTTTGGCCTTGACGGGATGAAGGCTCAATCCGTAGGCATACCGTTGAAGCGTCGGGCTTTTTTACGCCGACTAGAATGAAGGCTAATCAGCTCGATCGAAGGTCGATTATGGGTGGTCGGCCCGTGATACGCGAATCGACGAATCTCATGAATAAGGAAATAGAATAATTCCCGACTTAATATATTATCTGCCAAATCGACTAAATCTCACCAAATAGGAAATAAGATAATTAGCGATATACTTGACTCATCTGCGGATCAAGCCCAGGGATCCCGTCAACGAGAAAGAAGGATAATTCTAAAATAAAATTGCGCTCTTTCGATATCAAATCCGTGCTAATAATAGCGAATATCTCGTCGATGGGAAAGAATCCCACAATCACCATCTAGCGGAAGCGAATGCTATAAATGCGAGCCACCTATCGATTGAAGATGCAGCGAGCATACGAAACACGTTCGCCCATACAAGCGGTTTTTCTCTTTTCTCGGAAAAAGCGACTTGAAGCATCGGAGCGGCCACGGGGCGAAACCCTCTCGCAGGCCCCCGCGCTTCTTTGCTTTGTTTTTGCGAGTGTCGCGCGGGCGCAGTAGATCGGCCACGGTGGCAATCACTGGCTTGAAACGATCCGGGGCACAACGGACCGGCCCAGCGCGAGTTCGGTCGGCGGCGACCACGTCGCTCGGTAATCCGGTTGAAAAAAAAAACATCGCTCGGTTAGCGTTTGTAGGAGCGGCGGAGTTCCTTGATATATAAAGCGATTTCCGATTCTGATGGTATCGGCGAACCTGGCGGGAGCAGCGTCGTCGCGAGATCGCGAGATCGCCGGTGGCCAGACAACCAAACCATTTGGCGCCTTAGAAGCGATGCAAGCCCGACCTGACGAGGTGGAGGCACTTTCAGCCTCACCCGACAACGCTGATAGGAGAGTTAGAAGCGACTCACCCGGTGAATCTGGCCATCGCGGGGAGACCGACGAACACGGGGAAGGTCCACGACTTTCCTCCTCATGAAGTCTTGACCTGATCGACATTCCGAGTCTTTGGAAGCGAGAGCGGAGTCTAAGTAGGGCAGGGGTACGGACCTGATTAGCCCATTTGGAGGGAGGCGCGAAGCGACCTCGGAGGGGCATGTCGGAGCAGAAAGAACTACGCCACCCTCGGCGGGGAGCGGGAGGCGATCATGGGAGGCGGAGGTTCGAGGCCTCGGCCTGAAGAGCTCGGTAGGTGTGAAGGGAGTGAGTGGAAGGACGGCTCCACGACCATGGACACCTTAGTGCAATAGGCCCGAGTCACCACCGCGTAGGGTGCTTAAATTCCACTCTTCCGGCCAAAATTCGAGGATGCCGCAGTGGGAAGCATTCGATGGTGTCGAGGAGATCCGGTCGAATCATCTCGACACTTACAAAACCAAATGGAGCTGCGTAGATTATCAGGTCTAGGTCACGTCTGAGGCTTTGAGCTATCACATTAAAGGCCCGACCCTTGGCACGGTTTTAATAGGCTTAATGGGTTATCAATCTCCTCATTCGAGAGGCTATCCATTGTGTTCGTCTCGCCATTTGGGGCCCCGAGGCGTGCTAGAAAGCCAAGATTATCATTTGCGACCATCAAGCGAGGCTCATGAAAACTGAGGTCTTATGTCCAGGAGATTAAATCACCAGGAGTCTCACGAAGGTAGATATACGACGAAGTTCGCGATCTTGCATTCATTCTTTGAATTAAGATTCGATCCGAAAGAACGATGTTTTCCATCTCAAAATCCCAGTAAGCATGGCCCAAGGTGCTTTCATAGCGAGAAAAAGTACATTAGCGGTGAAAAGCCCTCATATCGAAAGCTCCTCCGCCATAAAGAAAAAAACATCATACGCCTTTTCGGCCTCGATATCGCGAGTCTGCTTGTCTGAAAGCAAACGGTTCTGAGGTGTGACTGAATGAAGTCGGACCACGCCACGAGAGACAACGCAGTGTGCGGCGAGTTCCACGGGGATTACGGACCGCCCGTCACAGGATGACTTCATACGACTAAGAAGAAATAGAGTATTTAATACGGCGAGGTAACATCTGACGATTCATAACTGCTGAAAATCGACCTCGAGTCGGGCTCGGAACGAGCTCAGGCTCCGGCCAGCCACCACACCTTAGCGAGACATGACTCGGCGCAATGGCCTTTGGGAGAAATCACGTGATGTCGGGGAGGATTTGCGGGGAGGGAATCACGGCTCGACCGGGGCCCATCTGCGCTGCGGCATGGGTCGCGAGATAAGCCCAGGGGAAGTACAAGCGGTGTCAGGCTACCTCCATTTCGACACATCCGCCTTTCTCGTTCGGTTACGGAAGTACCTGACACCCCCATGATGACTCCTGGTAATTCGACGGTTGTGGCTGACAAAGCGGTCCATCAGGTCTAGTTGACGGAAGTTCATCTGACATCATCTTCGCCTCGGCCTTCGATAAGATGGGCATTGGAAGGGAGAGAATGGAACCCGTCGGCACCCATCTGCGAGGATTCATCGGAGAAAAGGTATTACCCTTGGGCTCAATACAATTAGTACTCACCTTGGGAGATCCCAGTACCGAGGGCGACGGCGGCGGCGAGATTCTCGTTATAAGGCGCCCGGCTCCTTATAATATGTTGTTAAGCGGACCCTCTCTTAATCTGATAAAGCCGTTCCTTGAAACACCACATGATGATCAAGTTTCCTATAGTAAGCGAAATAGGAATGTAGTTCGAGAAGAACAGCGAGTGGCGAGGAATGCTACTCGGCATCCGTGAAAGCGAAGCGGTCGATAACATATCCACTGGATGAGAGGCTCCGAAATGCGCGGCGAAATGTTACGAACTGGCCCTCGGAAGAATTTGGAGCTGTCTGGTTAGATGGCGACCTGAACACCTCGCTGCATCGACCGGCTAGTGAAGTCTCAAAAAGCCCTCTCACTTGATTTTGGGGATAAAGCAGATGTCTTTGCGTGGACGGGACAGGACTATGGGAGGAGGTGAGCCTACGGTAATTACGTAGGGTGACGTCGGTCCGTCTTTGAACCCGATGTTAAAAGCAAAGGAGGGCTTCGCACTTGACATGCAAGCGATCAATGAGGAGTCGGCAAACTCCTCGAAAGCGGGAAGCGTCAAAGAGGTAGAATATCTGAATGGCTAGCGACGTCGTCTTAGTGAAAAAGCAAGCGTGAAGTGGTGACTCTGTCGGCTTCAACGACATCGACGGGCGTGCCCAAGACCGGTTTCCGCTGCCGTAGTCGAGCCTCATCGTAGATACCCCTTTGCGGCCGTGAACTCCTCGGTTTATGGATGCCTTCTCTGCATTTCTGATCGGATCGGCATGGACCGGATGACGAAAAAGACCTACCGATTCGTCATGGGTGGGGGAACTATTGTTATCGTGCTTTGGACTTCCGGGAACAGGGGCTACCCCTCTTAGGGGCGAGTAAGCGAGGATGTTCGAAGCGAGATAGGAGCGACCATGGAGGGTGTACATAGATGACATGCTAGTAAAATCCACATTTTGCGAGGCTGCACATAGCTTCATCCCGTAGGGCGTTCGGATCTTAAGGAAGTGCAACCTTGGCCCGAATCAGGCGAATGTGCCTTGAGATTGTCGGCGGAAAATTCCTAGTTTCATAGTCGACCAGGAATTAAAGCCCGAATCCGGACAAAATAAAGGTTGTGCTCGACATGCGTCACTTTCGGGTATAAAGGAGTCCGGCGTCGACGAGAAGGATTCTTTGCTTTAAAAGTAGGTCGTATCCCAGGTTAGTGATAAATGTCGGCCTTTCTTCCAGGATTACGAAGAAGGCCTTTGATGGGATCTGAGTGCGAAGAAGCATTCTCGGCATTGAAGCATACTTGAGTTCCCCACACGTTCGGTAAGTCCCATCGAGGGGAGCTCCTCGCCTCTATGCCGCGGTATCGGACTTCTTGACCGGCGTCTCAAATCGGAGACGAAAGGCCAAGAGTCTGACACCGGTTCTTATTGCGATAGTGCACACGAGAGGACGGAAGAGAGGTGCAGGGGATGGAAATTAATCTTAGTGCTTGCATATTTCGAGGCTCGGCCACTACTTCGGGCTCATACCATAGAAGTTCAATGAATATCAGATGAAGCGAAGTCTTTACCTGAGCCCGAGACCTTAGGAAGGGCGATGAAGTGGGCCATAGAAATTTGAGCGAGTTCGACATCATGGCCAGAAAGCTGATAAAAGGGTAGGTCTTAGCGGATTTCGTCATAGGTCACCTCCTTTGAGCCTACCCAGAAACACCCGGTGCCGTGACCTACCCCGTCTGGAAACTTTACATCGACGGGGCCCTGGCTTGCCCACTGAAGCGGCGGATTAATCCTGACCTCGGGAGTGAATAGGCATTGAATATCGCTCGGGTTGGATTCAAGCCACTCAACTGATGAGGCGAATATGAGGGCGTCATAAGCGGGCCTCGACCTCGCCCATTCATTAGAAATTTGACGACGAAGTGCGGCTCTCGGTGGTAGTAAAGGCTGAATAGAAGATACTACGAGGGCCCAGCGGAAGAATGATCACATGCCTCAGTCTGAAGTTTATTGAAAAGTGCGTGTTAGTGCAGGTCGAGCTATATCCACTAGAGTGAGAACTCCGTTTAATGCCTTGTGAAACTAAGCGGCTTGACCTCACGGGGAAGACCTCGGTAGGTCGATACATCTGAATACCTTGTAGAGCCTTCTATAGATCTTTGTGGCATGGAAGTTGCCAAATCGGATCTGGCAGGGAGTTGAATGGACCCGTCTGGGATTATAATAGACGGACGTCTGCAGGCGACCGAAGAAGCGACTAAAATCGGGGCCGAGTAAGCGGGGTTCCTTTAATCATAAGGGAAGCTTGTCTGACGAGGTTTCTTCACACCCATCCTTAAGTGCATCGCGGGGAAAAGAAATCTTGAATACATGCTAAGTGAGTACACGAGGCATATGTGGAAATCATATTGACTCCAGGGCATTGCGAGGAGTCTTGAGACAGGGGATATTGCGGCCCTGATGCTTAGAGCGTGTGGGCCTGGTCGGGAAATCACGAGATCTGCCCGGGGAGCACTTGTAAAGATCTCACGCCTCCCAT